>JAGVSQ010003684.1:0-20999 GCA_022683975.1 Rhyacophila evoluta
ACAGATTATTTTTCACGAGAATTGTTTGTCAGACAATTCCTCAACCCAATGGGCAAATGGGCATCCAGTCCTGCTTTTTTCGGATTTCAAAAATACGACAGATGAGGATTCGAGCCCGCATTCCCCGGATCGCTAGGCGCACACGCTACTAACTACGCTACCGGGGAAACAAAATTAAATTAAAAACAATCATTCATAACACTAAAAATAAACAAATACCCGACAAACAACGTACAGCAACTAATGAAACAAAAATTTAATTTAATTTATATTCATTTTGTATTACTTCAACTAGATCCGTTTACGTTTCCTCTAAAAGCCATCCATTAGTGTTATAAAATCAAGAATCGCGAGTTCGTTTTGCTTTGAGGTGATTCACGCAGTTGTTTTTCTCGGGTGCTATGGGTTGCCTCGAATTATGATTTGGCGCTATTTACAGACGGTGCATCATTTTGCATGACGGGTGTGCATACCAACCAAGAGAGAGAGAAATGACTTCATGAAAATATTTAATGTTTAATCTTATATACGTGACAGAAAATTACGTAATTCTGTTAAACAGGACTTATTATTTGTCACGACGTCGTAAACAATACTTTTAACTATACCCTTCCTATTAAGCTTTCGCATTATGTATGAGTGATCATTTGTATTTTGAATATTTACTTTATAAATAAATCATACGTATACCATACACTGTCACCAATAATCTTCTAAAGAGACATTTATTTCACGTACATCTAGAATTAATTTATACCTAAGAATACTTGTCAGACGTGGAAAACAAATTAGCCCTAACTGAATATGTTTTTGAATGAAAGAATTTGTTAAACAGATCTGTTCCGAATGTAGAATATTGATGGCTATACGTTGACAACATATATCATACATTCATTAAATTGTTAAAAGGACTAAATAACCACATAAAAAAGTAAGTATGGGAAATTAATAAAAATGAAATACACGTTGCTTAAAACAAAATAAACATTAAAAGGCCTATTATACTACACAATATTAAGTGCTCTTACTGCAGAGTGGGCTTGGTCTCTTGTATGTGATTTAAATGCCTAAGGCTTATTACACCACACTTAGTAAGGGTAAGGGTGCCTTGAAATTGTGTAGTGTAATAGACCTTTTACTCACTCCAAAGTGTATTTCATTTGTTTTAATGCTTACTTTTTTGTAGGATTTTTGTTCCTCTTGAACAATTTTAGAAATTTATGATACATTTTGGCAACTTACGGCCATCGATATCAATATACTATGATACATTTCTTACCTTAAAAAAATATATATATTGTTAAAAATACCTTTAATTATTTGTATAATAAGTAATTGATAACATTTAAATTTTGTTTTAGTATACGTTTCATGTTTCTAAAGGTCTTTTGAAATAAAATAACTCTCAGGGACTTTTAAATTATTGGTTCTCAAAATCAGAATAATGTTGGTTAACGACGATAAATTATAGACTCTAGAATCTCTGGCAACATTAACGTAATTATTTTATTAAATCGATGTTAGGTGTTAAAGAATGATACTTTAATTAATGAAGTCGATTAATTCATTTGACAGCACATTATTTTCACAGAATACTTTGTATATACAATTTATAATCACTTTGTGCGCATACTATTAGTGTTAGATATGTTACAATCAATATTTATAATAGTGTACTAATAAGTCACAATATTTCAATGAGTGCAATACTTATGTGCAGAGTCTTAGGCTGGAAATTTAAACTGAGGGGTTATAAATTTTAATATATAAATCATAGATTAAAAATATATTTATTTACAAAAAAAAAAAAAACTAGTAGTGACTACATTGTCATATTATTGACTCGCTAGCACTCTATGTGGAACAGACTGAATATATTTTTTAAACCATGACTGCTTTAAATGTGCAGAATTTGGGCAGGGCCAAGATTGTCCGTTGTGCAGTTTGTGTTTTGTGGCGTCTTTTTATAAGAAAAATGTAATAAATTCTCCAATGCATAATTAACACAAGCATACTACAAAAATATGAGATGCTTTGAAAAGGTATAGAAAGTTAAAAGTGTGTACATATGTAAAAAAATATTTAAAAAGACTGAGCAGGGACCCACATTCAAACAGCTTAATGAATTTATGAAATAATAATTATTTCAAGAAATTTTGGAGAGGGGTGTGGTAATAATTTTTTGCCCATGGGCCCACAGTGCGGCACTGAATTTATTTTATATCTATAATGTGAAAAGTTATCCTAATATTTTTTTTTCAATTTACATGGAAAATCGTAGATTCAATTCCTGCAGTTGCAGTCTCTACGTTGTGACCATTAATATATTCCACTTTCGAAGTGAACACAGGTAAAATAAATTTGCCATACTTAAATACGACAGATTATTTCCACTATATGTAGAAGGATGTAAAAATTATAATAATCGCACATAATTAGTGATACCAAAGGGGAGAGCAACTGTCGTGCTTAACAAAATTACCTTAGTTATTGATATTTTACACTTGAGTGAGAGTGAGATAGACTGATGTTATTTTATGAATTCCTAAAATAAGACCTGTCTAATTCACTGAACAAGTATTCTTTTCTCTTTTTAATTAAAGATATTTATGTATAAATTTTATTACTTGTTATTTTTAATTGATTTTCTTCTAATATGTTTTGTATATAATACATCTATTCCCTCTATGTTGTAAATGATTTAATTATTTGTGATGTTTGGAACATACAAAATAAAATGAGTACTCCAAAATACATTTATATAAATTATTATTATCGTGTAGCTCGTATATTGTGCACAGGACCGTTCTATGCTTTAATACAGAGAGGCGGCTGCATCAGGCGGCACCGTTAGGGAGCGGCATAAGTACTAAAATCAAAATCGAAATTTCAATAAGCAAAAAAAAACTCAGAATTTTGTGATTTATTTCTATTTTACATTACATTTATACATTGGCTGCCATTCTAGACCACACATCCTTAATCAACAAATTTGCCAAAACTGAAGTTAGAATGTAAATAGAACTATAATAGATTGTTGTAGTAGATAGTTGATATCTTTATTTTAAATTAGTTTATATTTTCAAAATAAAATTAGCATTCGTACATTTCGTTCGTTTTTTTTAAATCATAAAAAACATTTAAGGGGCGGCATTTCAAAGAGTCGCTTCAAGCACAAATAAAATGAGGTTTATAAACCGTGGACTAGTGTACTAGAAATACTAATAATATTTATGTGACCTACGCTAGTAACTATGCATGGATTTTTTCCAAGACTGATTTAGAAACAAATTCAAGTAATGTCAGAATAGATTACAAAGCTATCTCACTCTGTTAAATATAGTCATTACACACGACTGAGTGACTCTTGCCAGACTCATCATAACAAATTGAATAAACAACAATAAGCTAGTACAAGTGTTTTGAGAATATATTTAGAATCTACGAGACAATTCGATTGAAGATGAAATGTACTAAAAATATCGTTTGAGGTCAGTACGACGACCTTATAAATTCGATGACTGATGAATGAATGATTTTTGATATGCTGTCTGATCTATTATTAATTTTTTGACTTCTATAAATATGTGATTGGGATGAAAATATCAAGTCCACGTGGGAACTATTTTCGTAACATCATAGTGTAATATATTTCTTGAACTATGGATCCAATACAAAATTGTGACGAAAAATCTCAGTTAGATCTATAAATATATATATATATATACCATGTTTTCTCCCAACGTGAAGCATATAGATCTACACAGTGTGAAGATATCTATCCCTAAAGATGAGTATATGGATCTCCGCAATGTAAAGACGTCTTGACAGATTATTTTTCACGAGAATTGTTCAGAAGGCATCGATTCCTGCATTTTCGGATTTTAAAAATCTGACAGATAGTGGATTGAGCCCGCATTCCCCGGATTTCTAGGCACGCATGCCACCAACTACGCTACCGGGGAGATATCTTAGATTTTCAGCTGAATATGAAAAGATTTTTTTTTAATTCTCGATATATTTAGAATGAATTATTTGATTTTCTTCTTATACAAACGGAAATTGAATTCAGCAGATGATTAGAAAAAGTATTGGACCCAAGTATTATATATTGCAAGTATCACCTAGATATGTTCTCGGAATGGTTTTTCTCTTCTGTTTACATCATTTACGTATAACCGAATGTCTGAAATATCATCGTAAAAAACTCGTAAACCAACCAGTTCATTAGATGACGACTTATTATAATTTTTAGATCATTATGAAATAAGACAATTGATCTCGTTGATAATAGTGGGCTAAGTATTGTATAATTACTTAGTATGTTTTATTATAGACAGCATTAGATTATGTTATATAAGAAATTGTATAGTATATTAATAAGGCTGTGTATCATTTACTCGTCTCGTTCTTATCGTCATTCTGTCTCCGTCCAGTCTTCCTGATTTTACATTTTTTTTTAAATTTACCTTTTGACCACTAAAATTCGTTTTTGATATTAGCGAAAAATACAAGCAGGTTAACTTTGCTTCAAGTATGTCTAGCATTTTTTTAATATATCATATATTAAGTGAAGAAAGTAGTATATTTTATAATAGAATAGTAATTTTATATCAGAAATATCTATCAATAGTTATCTTTGATCAATTTTTTGCTAATACTACTAGATTTACAAAAATATTGTAGTAGTCAGAAACTTAAGCAGACGTATCTACAGCTTTAACATCGATTTATTTATTGTTTATATGTCAGACAAAAATGTCCCGGATATTAATGTTAATTAAAGACTTACCACAATGTCAAATGTGTTGTATATCAAAAAGTCTCAGTAAGTAAAATATTTGCAATCACCACCAGCACCTTCCTTAGAGATTCCTAATTGCATTCATACAATGTTGTGTCTTGGACATTGGCAATATCATTACTTCCGTAGCATATTCATATTTCATCATATACCATCTCTCAGAAATGATCTTCAATGTCATTTGTACTGTACATGATTAATATTCCGTTTTTGACCTTCTATTTAACTACAGTACTGATAAAACAATAAAAATACAATCTTCTACCAAATTAAATGTCTTCAATGTATGGCAGATGCTTATAATTTATTTCATAGAAGCCTTTGACATAAGGTGCGTATACTATTGAATTTATAAAAGACCTTCATAGTATGTATCGCAAATTTTGATCTGCGAGTAATTTCTGTATTGAATTGAACTCCCAATATGGTATGTATTTATATTTGTTTGACCACCTGCCGTTAGAGGCCACAAAGCCAAGAATTAACTCGGAATATCGGTCAAAACTATACAACCGATGTCTTGTAAAAAATTAAAACAGATACTGTTTAAGAACTGAAACAATATTTATGGGAACCGTATTTTAAACATAGACCCATTTATATTTAATTAAAATTATTTTTGTCCATGACGCGACTTTCGTCTATTATAAACTTTGAATATGTAGATTATTCTCGATGTTTCTCCTTCTCTTGGAATGTTCATTTTTCACGTTTCAGAAATACGTATTTGTTATTATGTATCACATATCGCAAAAAATAAAGCTTTCTTCTCGTTATTTCTTTAAAGATTTACGTCTGGCATTTTGGCTTAAGATTCTGATTTTTAACATGAAGCTCTAAGTATTGTATCTTCCTGAAATATCATTCATGTATTTATATATTATACATACATCTGCTTATCAGTCTTTTTTATAATACGCCACACTCTCAAAAATTCAACATATGTAGTATAACATCCAAGATAAGCAGAAAGTTTTCAAGGCTACGAAGAAAATTTAGAAGATATTGAATTACTTAAATAACTATTTTTGTTGCATGTATTATTTACAATTTGACGCACACTCATTATTTTACTGTGCCATAGTACATTTATTAAAAGCTCTATATCATACTATGGAGCGGGCTCCTGTATAAAGTTAGCCAACGATTCAGAAGAACTGGAACACCTTATCAATTCGTTACTCATACTTATCTGTGTTATTTATGGGATTTTTTCAGCTTGAAGTGATGTCTTTTTTGCAATAATACAAGCATGTCTCAAAGCTTTTTCAATCGGGGCTTTTCCAGTCCTAGCACTAGTGTTCATAATTATTTTTATTATTAAATCCTATAATTTTGTGTATTATATATAAATAGTATACATTTTTTTGCTTGCTGAAAGATAAGCTTTCATAAAAGCTGAAAAATAATCCTTAATAGAAACCAACTGACAATCGTATGACCAATTATTAAGCTAACCTAATTGTCAACCAATAAATGGAATACTGTTATAGGAAGTGATTGGTATCCTTCAATTAGTCATATAGAAGAATATTTTTAATGTATCTCAATGTATTTATTAGAATTTGGCTATGTTAGAAAATGGCTTCCATATTCTTGGCACTATCTGGTTTAACTTGGTATTATTAATAATGTATTTACATGAATCTTTGGATTTCAGGCGGAAGGTAAATTTTCAAATGCAACAATTAATTTCAAATGCAACAAACTATTTGAGACGTAACGATATATGTATACACGTGTAGATATTAAAATATAATTAATTTTAATCATCAGGGTTACCAACGTAAAAGACGAAGCCAACATACTTGTCGCCAGCAAGTTACAACGATCAAAAGCAATTAGGTGACATTATTCTAAAATCCACCCACACCTTTGAATTGGTCATCAAAAACTAGTGCAATAAAGCAACAGAGAGTTAAATTAAAACATTATCACAGAAATATATATATTACATCCGAATTTTTCATTTGATACAATGTAATTGTAAAAACGTTATATGAGTACTACTATTATATATATTATGTTAAATATAAAACAGATATTTTTTATATTTAATATAAACTAGTAAAAATTGTCACGCCTACTTTTTGTATGTTTATCTTCTATAGATTAAGCTTTTTCTATGATAAAAAGCTTTGGTAATAGATAAAATTTGGCTCAAACTTTTAAGCTCTCCCGAAAATCGATGAAATTCATACATAGAACTGATTTATTAAATAAAACTGTTGAATCCTGTTATTTTTTTAGTAGTATATATGTCAAAATATTATAATGTTAAATGAAAGATATGAAAAATTCATGACAATTTCAGGCATGGTATTTTTGCAAAAATTTACTCAAAAATCGCCATTAAAAAAATTAAGCTAATTTTTTTTCTCATTGTCAGTAATTATAAAAATGCAGCATGTTGTAAACTTGTAAAATGTGTATTGTTGCAAAAGATACAACCATTGAAGATCAATCAAGTGTGAAATAAAGACGTAACGTAGAGGTTAGTATGCGTTCCTCGTAATCTGGGGAATGTGGGCTCGATTTCCAGATCTGTAAATTTTTTAAAAAGCCCAAAAGTGCAAGACCGAATATCTATTGAGTTAAGAAATTGTTTGACAAATAATTATTGTGAAATATAATCGGTCAAGTCATTGCAAAGATCCATATATACTCCGCTTTTGTAGTGGATCTCTACACATTGTGTAGATCCATATACTCCAATTTCGGAGCAAACATGGTAAAACAAATGTATTCTTCATGATTTTTTTATAATGATAGACTTCATTGAAAATTCGTTCAATTATAATTCGTTCAAAAATAAGTTCAAAAGCTTTCTTTACTATCGTAATATTTATACAAATATTTGTAGTTAGATACAATCATGAAAAAAAACGTAAATAAAAAGACGATATTAATAGCATGATGTATAATGAACTTAGAGGTCAGTCATTATTAGGCGTGCGAAAGCTTAAAATATTTTAGATTATGTAAGTAAAGTTTTGTACCGTATGATTTTTATTTTGTATACTTTAGAAAATTCTCAAAACAAAGTAGATTAGATGGAAGTTGATTCGAAGCCAGAATATAGTTGAAATGTAACAATGTCTCTAGGAAAATTATCTGAAATCCGTAAACAAAGTGATTTATACGTTGAACATCACAGTGACAGCTGTAAAATGGTGGCCAAACAAAATGTAATTAAAATATAATTATATTACCCATTGAAAACTTAAAATAAACATTATTTCATAATATCTCATAATTCTGATATTATTTTTACTGAGACGCGTGCAAGGTTACTCGGAAATATTCAATGTTACTAGCCAGGAAATACTTTATATCTTTTACATTCTGTCTTATAAATCGTATTTTCGTTTTTATTTATTAAAAATGAAAGTGTTTTTGTAATACTGTTGCGTATTTATTATGCTTCAAAATGTAATGTATACATGCTTACACAATTAAATCATTAAATGAAAACATTCGGTAATTCATCCTCTTTCCGTAACTCTCTATAGTATATTTGCGAGGAAGTAGCCACAACGGTGATTTCAACTGCTTTTCATCCTTCAATGCTTTGAAAATATCCCTACAAAGGAGTTCTAATTATATTAAAAGTAATGCAACGACAATACAACTGGCTGAGAAATGTCCTGCGGATGCCACTCCTCGTCCAAGTAACAGGATTCTAGCGTCCTTCAGTTCATTATTATGCTACCAAATAAATGTTTTTTTTATACGATGTTCACTTACAACGTGGAGCATATGGATCTACACGTTGTGAAGATATCCACTCCGAAAGATGAGCATATGGTTGTCAGACTATTACCCAACCCAATGGGCGACTAGTCCTGCTTTTTGAATTTGAAAAATCCGACAGGTATGGATTCAAACCTGCATTCTCCGGATCGCTAGGCGCACACGCTACCAACTACGCTACCGGGGAGACATCTTCATTATCATAATTATTCATCATCTATTACTCTGATAATAAAAATCTTTTATAAATCAGAAAATTACATGTATATCAGCAGTTTAGAATGAGATGTTTGCCTTCTAAACTGATTGCCACAAGAGTAAATTTCGTTGCTTAAAAAAATATAGTTTCTTATGGTGGGCGTGAATATATCTTCATGTAATTCATTGACTAAATAAGATACGTTTTTTTAGCTTCAACACGCTTAATTCTGTAGCAATTTAAGTCTAAGATTACTTGTATTTACTCCTGGGATATTCCCGTCGAATAAGACAGATCGCTTCTCAATATCAGAGCTTTGGGATACGCTTGATTAAGATTAGATGTAAGAATGGGTTGGATGATATATCTGCATATACTTTAAATATTTATCATACAATATTGATTTATAATGGAAATAAAACGAAAAATAATATCAATGTTACATTGTTACTATTAACTTCGGGAAGCATTCGTTTCTGATTGTCTTTTTTCCCAAGATTGACGAGTATTTGTAGAATATATTTGAATAAATTAAAAGATTTTATGAATGGTATTGGTTGTAAAGATTTGTTTGATCTAGTATACAGAGAATTCTGAATGTGCTATTGTACATTATATCTGCGTGCTTAATACACGACTGATATATAATCTAAATAAAGTTTTTTAATTAAATGAACAAGTTATTTTTATTCTTGTTATGTTGATTTCAGGAGAAACATTCACTGGCAGTACAAAAACAACTTTCGATTTCAAGATGACATAAGCTTTCTATTAGCACAATAACAATGCAGTCAAAACAAAACATGTTTGCTGGTCAATAGAAAACAGAACGAATAAAAAAACTACGAGTATTTCACTATCGGCATTCGACTTGCTTTGGCCATGATCCAAGAAGCGCAATGAAGAGATGATGCCCCTGATTCCTGCAGCAATTATAGCCCAGGAGTCTGGTGATGTGCCAGGTGGAGCATCCAGGACAAAACAGCTGACGACCTTTCATTCTTCGGCGTGACTTCTGTCCGGAGCAAACGATAGTCAATTGAGAACATATTCATTTATCAATGTCTTCGCAACTGCAATAGATACAGGTTGGTTCTATTGATGTATCACAAAGTTACATTAAATAGTAGTCATACTTTTAAAAAGTTTCAAGATAAAATAAACCTTTTAATAATAATTGGATAGTAAATAAACAATGCTTTTAATTACAAAATAGGACTTGATTGATATTAAAATAGAAAAATGATATTTGTACTTTTTCCATACATTATAGTTTGATTAAAAAATAAATGTTAACAATAATGTTGTACTACAATGAAGAATACTACTTAAACAACTAAACGGAAATACGATCATACAAAAAAAAAGTTAACTGGAAATATATGTTTAGCTCAATAATGAGATGTTAATTAAATTATTTGTTTAACACACTAAGAAGATTATTAGTAAATAGTTACTTGCATTAAAAAAATATCCTACCCACATTATACAAAATACTTTTCTTAATACATAAAAAAGGATGAAAAAATTTAAGAACAAATGCATAATGACTGAAACATAAACATTTTGAAAAATCTATAAAATTACATTCATGAAAACTTATTCTCAGTTGAGAGTAATCGAAATCGGAGGCAATTTTATTAAAGATAGCCTTTGCCTTCCGTATTGGCATAGCTACTGGTAGAATAGTTCATCCATTTAAAAGTCTATGATTTTGGGCATTTTACAACAATTATTTGCAACATTTAGATATACATATATTTCAAACCAATATTTGACAATAGTAAGATTTATCAGATTGAGATTTATATGCACACCGAGCTTTTAGTGTTGATATGCCAGAAGTTAAAGGATTCTACATAAACGATGGAAACAGAATAGATTTGTCTGGAATAAGCTATCTATCTAGATAACATCTGAAATATTATATATTTGTGGGAAGACATTTCTGTTACTTTACTTTTAACCAATATAATAAAAGCTGATACATCAGGTTTTTTAAATCCAAGGATTAATACAGTTCAATTACAAGCTGATTGCTTATAATGATATTTAATTTAAGATCGCTTCACACCATCGTACTGCTGTACACGTTTTATATACTCCCGTGTAAATTCAGTAAAGATTTACCATAAGATAAATTGATGAAAACTGTCATTACTATAAATTATATACAATAATATATTGTAACATTTCTTCCGTCAAACATTGTGTACTAAAATAAATACCAACGAAAGATAATTTAAAAATTGAATGGTTAAAGTTGAAGTAGACAACTGACTTATTCAACTAATTATATGTTTTAAATTCCAAAAGCTTTTACGACGAATTCATTACTTCACGAAAGCTTACGCGTAGCTTGCTTACAAAAGCTTTTATTACTTGATCGATACGTATCGAGGCAGCTGTAAAAATAAGAATGTCCATTCGAATATTTGACTTAATAATTGACATAGCTTCAAAACGTATTATGTTTCACGTGCCTCTATTTCTTCCCGTTTCTTCATCTGATTTATATATGTTGCTTTTGAGACTAAGATTAGAAGGACATTTAAATATCCGATTAAATGCTGCGTCTCAGTCACTCATTCTCACTATATTTCAGACCAGGCCGAACAGGACTGTCGTTTCTGGAATTTCAAATAATCCGATACTCACCGTTTGGCTACTTTATTGTATTCTTAGATACTTTTAGAGTAGGGGAAGTTCTATCGCTCGCCTGGAAATCCGTGAGAACAACTTTCACTGGTTTTTGGAGACTTTCCGTAAATAGCTTTGCGGAAATAGGGTTACCGTAGTATTAAATGCAAACTACCACAAGTTTAATGCTAAAATTGACAGTAAAATTTTAAAATATACATAATATCATTCATTTTAAACTAATGTATTTCAATTCAATAAGTTAATTCAACGTTTCACATTGAAGGTAGACGGCCTATTAAACTGTATATATGATACGGTTAAACAATTTTCGAAGATATGTTATGTGTTATTCTCTAACTATTGGATTCTAAAACAATTACCACCAAAAAATACACATGGAAAAAAATTGAATATAGTGGTGAGATGGTAATCCGTGACTTATAATCAAAAGTTTTACAAGTTACCATGGTAACTAACTGACGTATACCGATTGATTTATATGATTTTACTTTAAATGATATACAATACTAAGATTTTGCATATTCATTTTTTTATATACAGATTTTAGAATACGAAATTTGATTCATAGTAAAATTCCAGTTGTTTTTGAATATAACCGTGGAAAAATCTATATCCATGATGAAAATATCAATAAGGTATACTTTCATGTAATCGGATATTTAATTATTTTTCTAGATATTCGGTTCATGAAGCTGTTTAATATCGCTTATACATTCACTCGATGTTGGTTAGGATTGGTTTATTAAATATCCACGGCGCGTAACTTGAAAAACAAAACGTGTATTCAATTAATTAGATAGTTTATACAGTATTATAATAATACTACTGTAGATTTATTCTTCCATTATACATCAATATAACATGGTTTTTTAAAAAGAGTTCAGATAACTTCACGTATTTATTTGTGCGTATTTAAATGAAATTTGTTTTTAGCAAGTAAATTCAGCAAATGGACATCTAGTATTATATTAACTCTCGAGTTAATTACTTTCTTTTAATGTTTGATTATTACGTCAGACATTCACTAGACAAAATTCATTTATCTGTATGTATTTAAATGAAATTTGTTTTTCATCTTCTGATAATTTAACAGTTGGTTTAATTGACGAACCAATCACATGTTGACGATTAGTTGAAATGTTGTTTTTTGATAATTATTTCAATGAATGCAATATAGATAGTAAGTTTTGACAAAAAAAATATTAGAATATTACTTAAAAACACTTTATTTATTGTGTTTTCAAGACTTTATTACATATTTATATTTATATATATGGTCTCATGTAGTTTTTTTATTAAACACCTAAAAAACAAATAGTTGAATACTTGTATTTAAAAACTAGCATAAAAAAACCTAGTAAAATCAAATTCATATTCAAAAAACTATTAATATAATATAATGTTTTTATAAATATTATTTGTAGCAGTATAAAACATATATTTAAGTGGATTTTGACGCAATAATTTTATACCAACATAATAATAATTATGTAGATTCAATGCTAAAGATCCTTTACTATGAGGAATAATCTTTATCTACAAAATATTTTGTTTAAAATAGCAGGTCATTTGTATTATTGAGAAAAATACCATTTTACTTTCCCTATGATACCCCGTGGAGATTTATTATTAAAGTGACGCGCAAAAATTATATATAATTCCAGTTTCTATTCAATACGAAAGTTCATTGTGAAATTGTCTAAAATCTCCGATGCCATTCTAAAACAGCATCGCAGAATTTTCCCAAATTAGACAGAGTATGGATATGATCATTATGGAAAACCCTAGACATGTGTTTGGTATTCCCGCATTGAAGGAATGTCGGGAAGTCGAGAGAAGTGGAGCTTTTGAAAGATGCGGAAAGTCACTGCGCGGCACGATGAACCCGCGAAGCTATTTCGAAAAAGCTTGTTTAATATTATACGACTATATGGCATTTGATACGATTGTTAATATCAAATACATAATCCTTAGCAACCTGCTGCAATAATTTAAAATACTTATTTTTTATAGTAAGAATATTTAGTTCAACCTTTTAAAAATACAAAACTATTCTCATCACTGTTTATATTGTTTTAGGCGTAATTTCAATAAACTATAACGTTAGCAACACAAAATGAATATCTTTCGATACAAATGATCATTTATCTACGTCAAAATTATTATTTACCAATCAAATACAAACATAATTAATTCTTTTAATCCAGTGAAGTTTTTGTAGATCAGTACACCATTTTCAATGAGATATATTTTGTAATCTACGTCGGAAAATCCAATGTATTTTATACAATACTGATTTCAATATTCCATTAAAAAAATTTGAGTATTTTTGTATGGTAGATTTTTGTAGATTTATTTATTTATTTATACTAGATTTCATGATCTTACTGTTGAAAATGTGTTAGTTAAAATCTACCATATTATAAATTGGTCGAGTGTTACATGGAATTTGTTTGAATATTTGGATAATATTTTAGTTTGTTTATATCAGTCATATTTTAGTACTTTATTATGTTCTTACTGTCTATTACTACCATACAGTTTTTCATTCTAGTGTTTTGATAGATGTGATATAAACACTTTAGGAGTGACTGATTTAAACATACATACCTTTTTTACCTATTTAAACGTTATTTATTTTCATATACAATATTGAATACTGGGAGGGTAGTTTCAAAGTGAACTTATTTCAATATACCAAAATTGAAAGAACAATTTTTTGTATGAAAAAAACCATATAGCATCCTTTTAAATGTTTATTTTTGTTTTCAATATTTTTGAAAGTAATTTAATCTACTTGTTTGCATGCTATATGATTTTTTTTTACAAAAAATACTTGATCAGAATCTTCACCTTTGAATTTTGGCATAATGGAATAGATTCACTTTGGATCTATATCCTTAATATCATAATACTATTAGGTATAATAATAAGATTACTCGCATTGTAATATGATAGTATATTACTTTTTCATCTTATATTTTATTATAGATGTCCACCAAAATATGAATTTTATATTTTATAAGTAAAAGTCTTAATTAGGTACTCATATTTATGATTAATATGGCTAATTTGATTCACACTGCTTTAATAAATATGACATAGGTAATTTTATTGATATGGGCTTAGAGTAGGTTTCAGTATTGTATATCTGCAGCCTGAAAATACTGAACAACAAAATCTGGGTCTTAAATAATGATAAAAAGATCCAATAACTTTTTGTCAACGGAAACTTTAAACATTTTAATTAGCCTTAAGACTGTCTACGAACAGTTTGTTACATAGGCAAAATAAAATAAAAAAACAATTGACAAAATTTATTCAACGATGCTTTCTAAAGAGCGAGTAAGCTTATGGGTGAACTTTATTGACCAATGTACTCGTAATTATAGAATCTCTTACGTCTCGTAAGCCCTGGCACCGATTTTCAGTCAATCAATATGTAAACAATTGAGTTAAACGGATAAAATAAACACATTAGCGTGATAAAGATGCATTTTACAATGCACGCAGTTTCAGCAGAATTTGTGAGCTTTTTCTTTAAATACACATTTGTATTCTTAGAATAAGCTTAATTATACATATTATTTATACTATATTGTATTTATATATATTATAGACGAATATATTTATTATTATACAGATGTAAAAAATTGTACATTTTTGTAGCTATTTTGAACTAACAACATAGTTTATTTTTAAGTGTTACAGTGGTTTCAAAACAAGTTTAGTATAATCCAAAAACTCTGGCAATTAAATAATCAAACAATTAATAATATATCACTTATATTTTCAATTACTATTTAATTGTAGAAGGAAATAAAGTGTGTTTTATATATATATGTGAGATTTTTATTCTAAGATACGTAGAATATTAAATTTCTTTCAAATAGTAGACGAGTGTATCAACGCGTATTTTTTATAAAAAAAATTATTAGTTACAAATAAGATCAACAAACAAATTAATTGGTTTGCATTATTATAATGAATATTATTTAAGACATATGGTATTGATTCTAGCGTTTTTAATAATATCAAGAATAATATGTAGCTTTTTAAAAATAAACTGATTAGACGTTCAATATAAATTCTGGAAACTAATGACCGGTTACATGACTTTTTCAAAAAATAGGTCTGTACGACATTGAATTTTCGTCCCACATTACGAGAAAAATGCCAAATGATGAACTTGATCAAAATAAATTCTCACATTAAGTAAATTGCTCTTTCCACTTTTTTTTAAATGCGAAATAAAATTAAGCGGCATCAATTGAACAACGAGAAGGTTTTGAAAGCTTCCATGAGAGCTTTTGACGTGGCAAAAGTGAAGGCGTTAATAATTACCGGAAAAAAGTTAAAAATTTCCGCGTGGGTATGAAAACGCTATTACTGTTCAGACTATTTTACACTGTAAGATTCTTTGAAATCATTATAAATTTTTCATAATTTTGAACAAATATCTAATCACATTATTACATTTTGTCAAGAATTGATCAATACGTACGCAAAATAATTTATTTCATGTTTATATTAGCTTTTAAAATACATATATTCGATTAAAGTTTATACATGGCAGTATCATTTACGCGTTAATATAAATTTATTGCTGTATTCACAATACGATTTAGTATCCATGATTAGTAAAATAACAATCCAGGAAAGTTTCTGGCTTCCAAAAATGGTTGTTGTAACTTGTTTCTTTGTATCGCTTTTTTAAATTGATATAACTTGTATACAACATTCATCGACAACTCCATGCAGCCAGTGAATTTTAAGTCCAGGTACTCACTCTCACGCTATACTGAATTACTGGATACAATTTTTCTGACTAGTTTTTGTTGTTAAAGTCATAACTAAATCAAAATATTCATCTAATTTCGATTGTCTTAAATGTATTGGCATTTTTGGGCAAACTATAACTTGACAGCTTAAGAGCTTAACATTTGTTCGTTGCTTGCTGTTCTATAAATGATTTTGTCAACTTTTTTCGACAATATTCAGAATTATTTCGTTTTACGTTATTAATAAACAGGTTTTTGAAACAACTGTAAGCACTGACATGTCTTGAACTCGTAGATTGTTACTTTAGAATACTTTATTTGTTAAACAAATATTGATTGAAAGAGCTTTATACGATTCACTTTTTTATAACAAACTTAGTAAATAGACGTTTAATATAAGTTATTTATTTTCTTTTAAAGTATTATTGTGACGACAAGCTTTCATTACAAAAAGACACCGAAAACGACAAATTCGCTTATTGTTTTTATTTTTATTAAATATGGACCCAAAGCTTTTTAAGCTGAAAGTATTTCGTCTCAATAATAACATTCTAATAAAAGTTTGGGTGATTTATTTAAAATCGATCCCAATGAAGTCTTCAAACACAATGTTTATACAGAGATTTCTTACAATATCCATCTTCCATTCGTATGAGTTTGCCTTACTATGTAATATTGCCATTGAAGAAAATCTAAACAACACTTTCGTATGATTCACCTGAGGCGGAACGAAAGAGTTGAGTGTCGCGTAATCTATTTACAAATGACATGTGGTTTCTTTGTCACTGCCTGCGTCCCCTTCTCGCCTCCCTGTCGAGCAGCCGCCGTAGTTTTCACGTTGTGATAACGTAATGTTATTGACGATCGGTGATACGATTTTATTTTTATTTTATGACTAGAGTGAATTATATTTTGTTTCCCCGCCTTCTTTTTAAATAAAAATTAAAAACATACTCGTTCGTGTATACTTAACTGCCTCAGTGGGCGATTTTGTAAGCGTATTTACTCGTGAATTATTTGGCACTTGAGATCACAAGTCACGTAAATACATAAAACTTAACATTAGTTAAGCGGTTGAATGACAACAACTCCTCGTAAAAATAAACAAAACATAGCTTTACATTGTGAAGATTCTAGTAATCTCCAATTTTTGGAGCCTATATGATTAAATAAACTAATATATTCTTTTTGGAAAATTATAACTAAAATTCATATCGATAATTGAAGTTCAACTGCTTACTCAACATTCTTCAATAAATTTTTTTTATTACAAACCAATTCAATTTATAAATAAATGAAAGTTTGTTAATAAACTAGATTTTAAATCATACACTTTTTGATAATTGGTTATTTCATTAGATACCTTTCTCCTGTTGTCGTTGGAATGCACTTCTACATGCAAATAATATGAAAAGCCTGAGTTTGTACGATTCATTTAGTTGTGGAAATTATGAAGAACATGAAAAAATAAATATTACCTTAAAACAAATATTCGTGCTTTTTAATTATTTATTTATTCTTTTACTTATTTAAAAAATATATTTTTCTGCTTTTATCATTGTGATTTGAAAATTGTTATTTTTATATGACTAAAACCAATATTCGTTTCATAATTTAAAAAGAAATTATTTTCTTTGCATGCTCCTACGAAAGATGAATTCAATTTCATCAAACAAGAACTGGATTGATACTTTTTTCATATACAAATTAAAATTGTTACTATATTAAACGAATATATGTAAGAAACAATTCAATACAATACTCATTTACACTCGTAGTAAATAATTGTAAAGCTGCGTTGTCAACATTTTGTTTTCTTAAAACGTTCTATCAAAACGCTCATTAATGTTTTGATTATCTTGATTTTAATATAAATGAAATGAAATTTAATCTACAAACGAATGAATTCAACAAATTGTTTTTCATTCAAAGATTGACTCAACAGTTTAACCAAATATTTATTATAATTGATTGATAAACAATTTATTTATGATCTCAGTTGAAACTTGAAAGCTTCTTAACCATAACTAAATTACTTCATGAAATCAAGTAGATTTAATGGACTGGAAATAATAATGTAAATTATTACATCAAAATAAGATGTTCATTATGTATATTTTGTTGCTGAGTAAAAAAATGGATCAAGTCCTATAGAAGTGTACTGTAAATTCAATTATCTATGTTGACAAATACAGTTACTAGTATAAACGCTCAAAATGCACCCACATTTTCTTTTTAGTGGTGTTTATTTACCTAAACACTGTAATTTACAAACAGTGTTATATATCTACCATTATTAAATATAAATTTCTACTAATTTGCAATTATTTTTCCATATTTCAAAGTAATATATCATTATCATTTAAAAGATAGTAACCAAGCAAAAAGCATTATATCACAGTTCAAGAATGTATTTTATTCTATTTTTTATTCACATGTCTAATTAATTCTTTATTAGTTAGTTTTTTGATGTAGAATTATCATTGTGAAAAAATATTTTGTTTTAAGATTGTAATTAAATTATATTCGTTGAAAATGCAGCTGGTCACTTGTTAAAACTTGAAAGCGTGTAAAATTTGTTTATTTGTGTATGGACTAACGAAATGGTTTAATACCTTTTATATATCAATGGTACAGTTCGTTGATAGATAATTTTCTCAAAAATCATAATATAAGAAATGAATGAATGCATTTGACTTGAATATCTAAAGTAGATATGAGTTTTATTCTTTGACACTGTTTACGAAAAGCTGGACCAATATTTAACAGTTGTTGGTGTAAGTTTATGTTTCCGTGTTACAAATGTTGCCACCTAATTAACAGATCTTTTGTCCGTTCACAGATTTCCATCCGTCGCGTCCAGTCGGATTAATCAAATCTGGCGGCGGTTTTATAATGTCATCGCGTCCGTCTGGATGGACTGCCCCTTCCTCGAATCCGCTTCCACCTGTCAGGAGTCCGGTCTCTCTTCGTCCCACGGCTGCAGGCGGCACCATTTACCTGCAGCGCGGGCGGACCACGAAGTGGAGGGCGGCGAACTGAGCGGGCGGGTGGCGGGCGGGGATCCTCCCGGGCCGTGTGCATCGCGACCCATAGACTAGCCGCCGCTCGCCATCCAGACCGCCATTCGAACTGTAGTCAGTGACGGTCGACAAGCAAACAGCTCACTCCAGCAACTTCTTCGACAGGAGAACTCGTCCGTACACAGCTACATACTACGACCGACCAGGTACGGCCCAGTGAAAAGTGATCTTAACTTGTGAACAAAACTTTAAAAAAGTGCATCCGTTGCGCGCTTTCCACTTACAAAAAAATTCACAAAACAAATCTTCAATATCGGACTTCGGCTAAAAAATCGTAGTGTTTTTTTCGCATATTTTCTTTACGGAAAAGAGTGCGCGCTTTTATTGAAAAATTGAGTGCAACACATCCGGTTTGTTTGTGGTATATTCATTTGAAATCGATACTTTTGGGACATAAACAAATTTAAAAAAAAAACGAATCCTACTTGTGTTTTGACAGCATCCATTTTATTGTTAAAGTGCTTTGTGTATTCATTCAATTATCATCACTTCGTTAAGTGTTGTGACAAACGTAAAAACGTGAAGGATTCGGCGTCATACCGTGTGGTTTTACAAATGGGGATACTCGACCAGGAGCGCATAGACACAATTTTTGACACAATTTTTTTATTAATTCTGGAAATATCAATCAGCATTAAGAACTTTTTATTTTAAGAAAAAAATATTTACTAAGTCTAAAATGCGCTTATTTTTTAGGAATTAAATAACATTTGAAAGTTTATTTAATTTTTTTATTATATTTTAAAATATTTCAGAAAAAATATAAACAAATTTGATTGAATTATTGCAGTTAAGTTTGAAAAATATTATTAAAAAGAATATATTTCAATCAAAAATAAATAAATAACAAGGAATATCTGTCTTTTATAAAAGAAGTTAGGATATTAAAAAATTAACCAAACATGTCAACATTAGAATATTTAGACTTCTTGAATATCTGAAAATTCAAATTTTTTTTACAACTTTAAAAGAAATTGGATTGTAATTTTTTTAAAACTATTTTTACAATGGAATTTTTTTTTGTATAATTCCGATTACGGATGATTTATTAAATTTTCCGAAATTATTCGCCGTTGCGGTATCAGGATCGCATAACGACATCGGAGTGGGGTGTCTTGCAAGCTGACGTGAAGGCGGGGTGGGGGAGTGTATTAAGCTACAGCTCCAAATTTGGCTCGTGCCCCAAAATAGATGACTGGCCCACTTATAAATATCGCGTTAAATAACCTACTCCATCGGCAAACTACAGCTAATCAGTCACCTATTCACATTGCATGCACTCCTGATAAAGGTCCACTTGTAAAGACATCTTGTGAGTTCGAATCGACACTCGCTACCCGGTTTGTAGTAATCGTTTTGACTTACGGATGTTTCGCGCTTTGTCATCGATACGAATTATTTGTTGGCACGCGACTCAAACAAACTTTCGTTTTTTTTATTTTTTGACGAATTCGAATATTTTTTTTTTTGGCACGGTACGGAACATTGAATAATATAATTTTCATCAATTTCAACTAAAAATTCAATGAAATATCATATTTTTAAAAATGAAATATGACACGATAAATACAATCATAGGATAGCAACGCCTCAAAATTATTTATTTACATAATTAATACGCAGATACTTAAAATATTTTTAAAAAATCTTAAAATAATGACGATATAAACAAGAAATACAAGAAGTCAAAGAAAGCCAACTTAAAAATAAATAAT
>JAGVSQ010003685.1:0-20996 GCA_022683975.1 Rhyacophila evoluta
AAAATCCGACAGATGGGGATTCGAACCCGCATTCCCCGGATCACTAGGCGCGCACACTACCAACTACACTACCGGGGAGACATAATTAGCTGGTTAAATGAAGTTTCATACGTATTCAAGCAGAAAAAAAGATACAATAGTATAAACATAAAGAATTCAAATCATACTGCATAATCGATTAATCTCCCAATAGTTAATTCACTGCTGAGACAATTCACAATTTGAGTATCGTTCAATAAAGCGAACATATTAAACTCTCTCTTTCCACGAAGAGGGCTTTTATTTGGTAATGAGCATAATATATACGAGTATATAGAGCGTATTACATGTAGCTAATAAATATTATTTATTCAAAATCACAAATTTCATCTCATAAAAGCATACTACCAAAAAGTATTGCGTGAGTTGTTTCTTATTTATAGAAGACACGCATATTTTTATAGGCTTAAATATCACGCGCTACTCATACGAATATAAATTATCCATAGAATATAACCTGTGTTTATGTACGGAGGAAAAACGGGATGTCCCAGCTTGTTATTTTTTTATATTTTCTGACTTTACTCGTTATAACGTGCCAACGCTCTACAAATACTTCACAAGAGAGATTACATGCCACCGACCGCTGGCTACATAGCTTTTCGTTTTTCTACAACCGAGAGACGTCTTTAATTAACTCCAGGTGGATTTTTTTTAATTCACTGTTCAGGAAAAACATTGCCTCTGTTATTCCAAACTATTGGCACTTTATATGTAATCATAAAATAATACATTTTTTGTTTTAACCTATAAAAACCTGTTTATTATATTACCATACAGCATATGAATTGAATTGAGGATATGGCTTTTTGAAATGCTATGACTTTTTATGATATATTTCTTAAAGAGGATTAAAAATGTTGGCAACAGGTTAGAGAATACAAAACTAGTGGTATATGACAGACACAATTATAGACACCAAGTCTCTGCCATATGCTTGATATGAAAAGCGTTAAATTATAACAAAAGTCAATTGGTGACGAAATCAGATTGAATTTTCTAGACGTAAGACTAGGAAATATATATGATGATATCAATGTCTATAAGTTAAACATCTCGTTATCGACACTTTAAATAAAATGCACGATACACTATTTTTTGTTTTGTTTTGATGACCTTTATATCTGACACTTGGATAATAGGATATTTTGAAAAAAAATAAAAAGTTAAAAAGCAACCAAAATGGACCATTTATAGTTATTTTGTATTTAAAAATAAACACATAAGCATCATCGAATATACTAGCTTTCATATTTATGTGAACTGTGGATAATGCATTTAAAAAAATGCAAAGATGTAAAACAATCAGTGTTATCATTTCTCGTTGATATCACGAATGATGATAAATTGTTGTTTAATACAACTGATAATTAGCAAAAAATATTTTTCTTGCTGTTAAAACATTTTTTACTAATGTTGTATGTAGAATCTTTTCTCTTATGTTAAGTTAAAAAAATATGTCGATGTATAATTGCTTAGAAAAAATGTTTGCTCTAACTGATTAGTAAGGATACAAAGTTATTTGTTGAGTAGAAAAAAATGTAAAAGGGTGTCGAGCTTCTTTCGTAATTTTTCATGCGGAAGATGAAACATTTTTTTAATCACATCTTAACAAAGTAGTAATTAGCTTTAGACTGTACAGAAAGAGTTGTCTACTTTCAGAATATATATTAGGAACATTATCATGAGCTTTATTTTTTTTATAATAAATTAGTTTTCTTTATCGTTTATACCGAGAAAATTACTCACTGTTGTAATTTAATTGAAAAAAAAATCTGAGATAAAAATTATTTTGTAATATTATATTTTATATTAAATAATTTAATACCACCGTATTCTGTCAGAATATTGTATATAATATTGGTCCACTTATATTGAATACTCACTTACAATAATCTATGATTGGGTAAATAGATATGTGAGAATGTATATTTTATGAGTTTTATTACTATCAAATCTGTAATTAAATAAATAAATAAAATTATGTACCTAAATGAAAATAAAATTATTCAAAAGATGCAATTTTATTATTCACGTTGAAAGCATCTAAAATATTATAGGTACTGGAAGACAGTTACTACTGATCGTTCTAAAAAAACACTCATCATTATAATTGTGATATTATCTATTTAAAATAAAATATTAGAGATTTTTTCATATTGTTAAGGCTATTATAGAAAAAAAGTCCAAGAAGTTTTCTACAATATATGAGAGAGAACTATAAAGCTTATGAAGAATATTGTATATTTAAACTACATGCCATAAATATATCTTCTGTAATTCGCTTACGTCATAAATTATCGTTTTCATAAAACGAATTTTGAAACTACAATTTTTTTACTATACTAAGAAATAGTACAATATTAGACAAATTATATAGGATATAAAAAACCGGTCTATATAAACAAGTGAAGAAATTCTACGAAAGCCATGTTTTTAGGTGTGGAAAACATGACTTATGTTTAGAAACGTCTTGAGTAGACGAGAAAAATAACATCATTTTTGTTTCCCGCTGGGTCGTCAACTTTTGCCAAAGCAATTTTCCCCCCACTGGTCGGCACACGCATTATAAGAAAAATCGATACAATTTCATTCAACGTTACACGTGCCATACAATAAAATGAAATGAAAACTTTCGCCTTTATCTCGACGTAGAAAAATTGCAGACATGTTTTTAAGCGCTATGGAGTTTGAAAAAAATGGGTTATTCACACTTTTACACTTTTTAAAGAACAATAGTAATATCTTGGCTTGACAACTTACTTACTGACAAAGTTATGTAAAATTTCTCATTTTTCATGTGTCATGTTTCATTACTATATCCGCTTTATTATAAAGTAATAAGATTATGTAGAGATGTCTTAAGAGTTATTTTAATGGAACAAAAATTCATTTCACTCTTGGATTAAGACGATGTCTTCGATTTCAATTGACGTGAAAAATAGTACGCATATATTGGCTTTACAATTATTCTATGGTAGGTGACAAGTATAATTTCTAAGCATTAAGTTAACAAAATGGTTTTTAAAGAACTACTCACAGGCTTTGAATAAATTAGAAGGGTATAAAAAATTACGATATTAAATTATATAACGAATATTTAAATTAATGAAAATCAAACATGCGAAGAGATTAGAAGATTACACAGCTTAAAGCTATGACCCATAAGTAATATAAGATAAGCCCGGAAAATTTGACAGAACAGAAAAATTGAATAATAAATTATTTGAAGTTGTACGTACTCAAGAATAAATGAGTATTTTTGTAAATATACACTTTAATGTCCGTAATTAAACAAGAATGTTTAATTAAACATTTGGGAATTGACCTCGCCGTCTTTGTATTTTTTTAAAATTTAGTTTAATGAACTACCAGATACTGATTACATCGTCTGGTTTATGCCAGTGTATGGATTCAAAAAAAATACCTGTGCCAATGTCTACCAGTATTTTTTTAATGTCTCCTTCTCAATAATATTGCAAAAAATTTCTGCTGCTTATTTGTAATTTATTATTTACTAATGTATTCAGTCATTGTACTGATAGTTTTTTTTGCTAGAAAATGACCCACATTCACACAATATACACAAAAACCAAAATCTTGAGTATAATGAATTATAAGATCGGAATTATTAGATGCAATTATAATTTTAAAAGTCAATCATCTTTAGTAGTAGATGTTTTTAACGCAATATTTGATATTTATTTTATAACAGATAACTGTAACAATAGTCACCAAACCTAATGTATGCTTGTTTTCGAGTTATAGGTATTTTTTGTGATATACATGGTTTTGTGATATATTATATTTATTTATGTATATCATTTCATAGTTTACTCAGTCTCTTGGACAGCTTTCTTTTTCCCATCCCTTTGACAGTAAATAATAGATCGGGTACAGAATTGTGCTCAAGCCCTACTTATTTATTTATTTTTTTGGGTTAATATCATCACCATTTAGAGATTTTTCATTTTTACCTACTTATAACCTGTGTGATCTTGGTGTGACCAGGCGAACTGTCAGATATGTCAATTGTGATCCTAGGTGGGAACTTATGGAGATCAATATATAATAACAATATGTATATAATATTTACAAAATATTTTTCTAAGTAGCTATTTAAATACCTTTTATACTATGTACGCTCCTAAATTGGAGCATATGGATTTCCACAATGTGAAGACGCCTTGACAGATTTTTTTCACGAGAATTGTTTGTCAGACAATTACTCAACCTAATGTGCATACAGTCTTGCATTTTTGAATTTATTCAATTCGAGAAATTTGGGAATCGAACCCACACCTTCCGTATTGTTAGACACGTACGTTTACTTCTACGCTACCGGGGAAAATCTTATTATTTCTTCTGGGTTTTAAATAATAATTGTTGAAGTGATGAGTCCGTGAACACGAGTATTTCCAAAATTAATGGAAAGTTCCATTAATTCCAAAATAAAATAGAAGTAATCCTTGGGACTAAGATGTACACGAATACTCACTTAAATATGGAAGCAGAAGTTCTATTTTTAAAACTTCAATTCAATTTTTCAAAACCGAACCAGGCAGGATTATGTCCAGTTTTTGCATTAAAAGCGGCATTTACAAAAATTAAGTAAATCCAAAGCCTTTGTCCATTAAATTTACAAAAAATACCCATTTAAAAAGCAAAGTGGTGAATTTTATAATTCAAAATCTTTCACTGCTTAATCTATTTTTCATTCGTTCGGTGGGTATTATGTGTTTTAATAAAATACTGAATTTAATCATCCAAGCTTGTTGAAAACCGAGTAGTGTTTTTAAATCGCAAGGTAACGGAGATCAGGGTTTTAATGGCGTATCTATATACCAATTTCAACGTGTTTTTGACGTTTTTAATCGAAGATCGATGGACCAATATGTTGAGCAATTGGTTGACAGCCGAAATTTGTAAAAAAAAATGTATCATATTATGAAGTTTTTACTCGAAATATTTATAATATTTATTTGCTGCGTTCAAATTATAGCTGAAAACAACAACGATTAAGAAAACCCACGTTGTGAATATTCGTCGTCGTAGTGCTATTTTATAGATCATCAAAAATGTCAGTAAGCTTAGAAAGTATAAAAGTATATTTTTAAAGCTTTTGAGTGAAAAATAGTACATACAACAGCTTTGTACCTGAAACGACCTTCAATTTTTGCGTTTAAAAGCTTCGCGCATTTTCACAAAGTGGATTTTCGGTTTCTTGCCAACAGAATTACTTAAAATCAGTTCCGATTAAGTGTTGTAGATGAGACAAAGTACCATTGAAGTGTGAAAGTGAAGTCTAAATGAATAAAATATCGTTTCAAATAATAAAATATAATATTAATTAAAAGACAAATAATTATGACTAAAATTTTGAAAATGCAAAAATATTTCCTTTAACGTGTATTTAATGTTACTATACTCTCGTAAATTAGTGAAAATAATTCCGTCAAGCCAAATAAATGTATTATTTGAAAATATCGTTTAACAATAAACTACAATTATTTTTAGCGAAACTTTTCTCAACGCATAAGTTACTCTTCCAAATAAATCATTCTTGAATTCAATTTCAAAAAACTTGCATTGTAATCTGAACTTATAATTTCTGTATGTTTCAGCATGTTAAAATTAATTTAGATTCCAATATTTTATTATGTATAATACCAGTAAAAGAAATATTAAGTATAGCAGTGATATATATTAATATCATATTGTATTTGAAAAGCCTTAAATGGGTTATATCTATTCATTAATTAGCATATTATAATATTTTTTTAATTTAATAATTTTTTATTTTAATGTTTTCGTGTTGATGATATATATGTAAAGTACAACTCTAGTATATATGTATATCATCGCTTGGATACATTTAGCCTAGCAATCACGAAAAATAGGTAAAAATATACAATATATCGAAGATGTTTCCACATTTTAAATATAATATTTTTGACTTCACAAATAATCTAATTTAGTTAGGTTATTTGTAACTAGTACTAGCAATCGTCATTGTGAAGTTTTGATTAATATACTTAAGTTATTTATTCATAAAATGCATTTTTGGATTCATTCTTATGATCAAACCTAGAAAACTTTTATTTCTAATATGCATTGGTCTACTATTTGAATGCTCTAAATAAAAATTCAACAGCCGTATAGTTCATATAGATACGTAGACTAAAATACATAAAATGATAACAATAACGGATGTTTTAATGATTCCTTTTCCAAAAGCGTGGAAGAATAAGCCAAATAATATAGAATACGCTAGTAAAATTGCTATAATTTTTCCATTTAACCTTAATTATACATTGTTTAAAAAATATATATATATATACTCATCAAATCGTTAAAAGTATTGTTATTTTATATCAATTAAATTAAACCATTTATTTTAATTAAATAGCGTTTATTAAATTTACCTTTCATCGAAACCTCTTTTCTCATACTGATAGTTTTTTTATGACGTTATATATTATAAAATACCTTTTGCATCATTTCTTTTTGAAATTCATCGATTACAAACAATTGTAAAATAATCTATTGTACCATAAGTTAAAAAAAACAATTGATTACAATTTAGTAAAATTATTTCCTTAGAATATAATATAAAGCATTATGTTTGCTAAAATGTCAATGCTCTGGAATCAGTTACTGTAGCTATTTAAAACTCAGCTTTTCTGAGTGGCATTCGAATACAATATTTAGTTAGTTTGTAATATGTCTCGCCTACGTTGTTTGCTACTGCCCACTCGTGACTTCCGATCTAGAAAAGCTTAGTGAAGCTTTCTATGAAAGACAACAACTAACACCTGGTGAACATTCTGACTATGTGTCCGCTGGAATAATGTCAAAGCTTTTATTTTGTCGTATAATAATGTCAATAATGTCTACCAGTATTATTATTAGATTCTCTATTGTAAAAATATTTTAGAGACTTATATTATACGCTTATATATGAAAATATATTAGATACTTACTAAAATAATTAATCCTGTGGTTATATGAGCTTTTTAATGTGCTCATTAATTTTATTTTTTTCGATCAGATGAAGAACATGGGTGTTAAAAGATTAGTCTTTCAGATGATTTTATTTTTTTGAGAAGATAAAAGTTATTCATTAAAATCAAACAGATTCAAAGAAAATAAAATCACACTTTACGATTAAAGGGTGATGTCACTAACTTAGGGGTCAGAAACCCTCGGTAAGCGGTAGGGACATTTTTTATTACTCAGTGACGTACTATAACGTTGGAATGTAATTAGTATAGCTTTTTTATATAAATATTTTAGAATTTAAAATCAATTTCTATCAAGCACCATCAGTCGAAAATATAAATTAATATTTTTTTATAAAAGATTAATTAGTGGTAAAAATATTTAAATAAATACAGTTAGAGTAAATAATTATTTGTTGTATTAATATTTAAAGCCGATGATATAACGGCGTACGCATGGACGTTGTAATATGCGATGATCCATATGTAGCTCATACACACGACGACTAGTTACAAGCTATTAGCAGCGTACTTTCTGTTTATCATCTTATAACAATCCGCCAATCTTTCATTAGATATAAACAATATTATTACGTAGGCTGTTATAAATACTTGGTAAAATCTGGTGTTTTTGCTTAGTTAGATCAATAATCTTTTACCCTAAATCATTCTCTCCAGTCATAACTTATTCGATATATATTTCAATTCATTGATACCCACATTAAATTCTATGTGTTCACGATATAAAAATATGCAAGACAGCTTGTTAAAAGTTTTAAATAATGAGTTATTGAAGAGTACAATGAAAGAAAATATCAATAGGTATTTTTTAAATAGTTTTTTAGATGTCTATAATTATATTTGAACTGACCTAATAAAATACCATTTTTATATTATATAAAATAGAATATTTTTTTTTATTTCACTCTCTAATTTCTCTGTTTAGCCGATTTGGTACGAACGCAATACGCAAAGGGCGCATTTTCATTGAAATCTATCCACTTCAGCTAATCCTACTTGGAAGAAGACTCCCTAGCATAAAAAAATTTCTTGGTTGACAATCACATTAAATTACAATAATAAAATTAAAAGTTTTCTTACATTCAAAAAATTTAATTCGATATTATTCAACATCTTTTTGAGTAAAATGTATTATTTAAATAGTACAATTACATCCTTTATTACACACGTCACTGTTTTTTCAAATGAGGGGTGAAAACGTAAGCCATTGAACTCTTGCCGTAACTTTAGTAAAGGCTGTCTGAAGAGATACCGGTCTACAATTGCGTTACACCTCAATTCGCACACCAAGAACAAACAACAGTAGCCCACTCTATATGAATATACAGTACTTACCACCATTAGTTATTCTCACCTCTATAGTAATACAAACACGTTATATTATCTAAGGCGTGGAGAAATAGATCCACTTTGGATAAACTTCACAACAAAGGAAATTACTCTGTGATAAATATTGTATATCACTGTTACTCGATTCTATTTTTTGATAGTGTTAAACTATCTACTACACGGAATAGCACGGTTTTGATATAACGCGTTACTTAATATCAAACGGCAAAAGCTCTTTGTCTTATCTTGTGTATATTTTTGTCACGAATTAACATGTCACATGATTTTTCGTTTCAAATGTATTACACTTTTGTGTTATTCATATTTGAGTTTTGAACGAGTTTATCATTATTGCATAAAAGCTTATCACATTATTATGTATTAAATGAGTATTATTAATAATTGTGAATCATTTATTTTGAATTTGTTGTTCATTATTAATGAAACGACGTTAATTAATTATTTAGTTTATCATTAAAACAACGTATTTTGTATATAAACCAAAATTTTGTGGAAGAAACGAACCCTAGATAAATATTCTATGATAAATGTTTATATTATGGAGTAAAATATTTTTTCTTCAAATATTTAAATTTTTCTATCTAATGTAGTTTCCTGGTTGAAATCATTTCTTGTACGACGCTGAATTAGTATATTAAGAATATTGACATTATTATTTGAATACGTACAATACATATAATTTCAGATTCGTTAAAGTCATTTGTAATATCCAAGAAAATACTGATTGGTACGATTAATACATATTTAAGATAGGGAATACGAACCTATTTGAAATTTTGATTATAAATTTCTATTTGAGTATTGTATCGTTTTTAGAACTTTTTCCCACCGCGTCGAAAAGTGGATGTGAATCTACCCACTGTGAAGATATTCTATCCAAAAATAGAATATACGGATCTTCACAATGTGAAGACATGTCTTGACTATCACAGAATTGGTCAACCCAATAAGCATCTAGTCCTGCGTTTTTGGATTTTAAAAGTCTGACAGTTGTGGGTATTGAACGCAATATCCCCAGATTGCGAGGCATGCATGATATCTTTAATGTTTATAAGTAGAAATTCGATATTTTAACAATTGATCTTATGAATATATTTTTATTGAAAGATTGAAACTGGTGTGAATTTTGAATAAAGTTCGTGGAAAAGGTATTTGGAAAAAATATGACGTTATCGTCTATAAAGTTATTTTCAAATGAGAAAAAATAAAATTTGTCTAGCACTGAATTTTGGTTCATCAGATAGCACCAACTTTTTTAATTAGTTTTATCTGAACAATATTAGTTATTTTAATTGAAAGACAAAAGTTTCAACTTTTTCATTTATGTTTTAATTAATTAAAACGAAAAACTATGATATATGCATGATCTTAGCAAAATATATTATATTTTCGTAATATAAAAAAGTGTTCTGTAATTCTTTATGGTTTTTTGCTACTTGTAAAATGGAGTCAAATATATTATTTCACTCGCCACTTTTAAAAAATGCCTTTAAATTCCAATAACGACTTTTTTGTAACATGGCGACAGATGAAAGGGTAAGTTAGTATGAAAGAAAAAATATTTTATTCATTGTTGAAAATTCCCACTGGAACTTTGGTTTTGCTTCTTTGTTGGAATTATAATAAAACTTTGAAAAGAAACAGCTTTAATTTGAGCTGGTGAATATTCATTTTATTCATCATCAACTACGCTAGTTGAATAGATCAGCGTTTTCTCATGCCAAAAAGTTTATATTTATTAAGATAGGATATTAATAGAGGGTAACTAAAGAATTTGTATACGTACTAAAAATATCACCCATGTTAAATTTAATTACCTTAATTAACGGGCAGAAACTAGTATCTCATCAAATAAATCATTTTTATTCTATCCGTTCAATTATTTGTCTAGTTATCTGTTGATTGTGTTAGCAAAGTGTATTGTATAATAATAAGCGAAATGACGGAAATTAAAAACTGAAGAAGCTCAATAGTGTAAACTTATATGATACATAAATTTATATAATACTAAATATAAAATACACAAACTTTTAACGGAGTCGGTGAGTATATCAAACAGATGGCTAATTCCTCTGTTTTTTTTAAGTTTATATTTGTACCTATATTCAAATAATTATCTGATTTGTATTATTTTTTTATTATAGATATAGCTATTCATATAACAATACTAACGAATATAACAAGAGGCTTAGAGTAGAAGAATATGTATGCATTTAAATGAAATGCCCAGTATTTAAACGCAAATTACTCTCAAATATAAAATTTTGTTTCTCGTAACGTATCAAGTATTTTAGAAATATCAAATATATGATAACTGATTAATATTAACGATGGAAATTTAGCTTATTCGCTTTAAGCTATATTTTTATTAAATGTCTACACATTCATTTTAGCCTGAAAATTATTTAGAGTCTAAAATTATCTTTTGCATGTGAATGTAGACTATGTAAATAAAGTTTATCACACAGTTTTTTTTGATAATATTTTTTCTTTAAGAACTGTAATATATAAATGGAAATTATATATTTGTTGTCTTCATTTTAATAAAAATAAATTTATTAAATATGTTTCGAGAAATTCCTATATGACATTGTAAAAAAAAAAAAATTTTTGGTATTATCTTCTTAAATCTTAAACAAATTGTCAAAATTTATCACTAAGTAAAGTGTTGTAGCACATTCTTGGTGATATTTCATATTATCTAATTTAAAATAGTCTAATATAAGTATTATATTTGTAAAGACTGCAACAATGGCACTTCACTATTATATTACTACAGCTTTGACAATATTGTCTAGATGAATTTTGTTTTAAGTGAAAATAGATTAGATTTAAAGTGCATCTAAACTTAATAGAGACTTTTACTAGAAGATGTTTTTTTTTTTTATCTCACCACCGTTGACAATTGAGTCAAAAACAAAAATTCAGCAAATGCGTGATATGATTAACAATAATATTGTTAACAGTATATTACACATTCCTTTAGATATTTGTTTTTCTGGTCATCTAATGCTAATGTGTAAGTTTATCTGTGTAGAATAATTAACAATCATTTTCATTTATACATTTAAATATCACATATTTGTGCAATAGAGAGATTCTGTGGATTATTTTTAATTTGTTTTATTGCAATTGATTACATGACAGTAATTTGTATAAATGGTGAGTATTATTTATTGCAACATGTGTGTGTATGTAAATAAAATTGGCAACACTATTTGTTTAATGCATTCGAATATTTTTTCTCCTCTTGATTTATTACGAATACACAAAAGAGACAGAAATACTGATGGAAAAGAACAGTAATGTGTGCACGTTTTATTTTCACTTCAGAAAAAAATTGTTTTTGTCTTTAACAATAATGAGGAGAATTTCGTGTTTTTATTACACTTCGATATCGGACATCGATAAGAATATCATTTAAAAGTTTAATGCAGTAATCCTGTGAAACAAACCGCTCAGTATTTACGATTAAATTTTTTTCTCTGTTTATTTTGAGCGATATTCAGATGGTATACACCGATACACAATATTATTCCGCTCTAGATTTAAAAGATGATTGTGAAAAAAAAACGATATCGCTTCTTTAATTCGAATATGGTTTCAATACAAATTTCTTAGATTTTATTTATTACATAAATCTATTAGACAATGTCAGTGTAAAAAATCATTCTGTAGAAATAAAGTTTCCTAGAAATTACTTAAAACCCGATATGTTGACCCTCGTACAAACCAAATCACTATTGAAGGCGATTGTATCAGGCGAAGGCCGTACGTTCAAATCAAAGATACGAAGCTATTCTTTTACGACCGATAAATGGAGAACTTCCAGGGAAGTGTATCATGCATATCACCACATAAGCAAATAAGAACTTCTCTTGCGCCACGCAATTGGAACTTTAACATAAAACCATCGCAAATCTAGTATGATTTAATATATTTTAATTGAGATTTGTTTCTTTTATTAAAAACCGATCTTATTTGATAAGTAAAACCTGTATTATGTGCATGAAACTTATCGTTTTATATTATATCTAAGCTCTGTTAAAACCAATCCTTGTTGAAAAGTTACCTCCTTGCTCACCGTGAGCTTTCGCAATTTTTTAAAAGCTGTCGCAATGTCCGAAAAATATTCAGACTAACTTTAGAAGTTCTTTCTTTTTTACCGATATACTCGATCGAGTAACATTTAATCCTACTAATTACGTGTACAATCTTCTTGGTATTACTAGTGCTTTTGACAGCGCATCCTGGCTTCTCTTTTTATGCAAACTCCAGCTGAAATGTATCCCAGGAGACGTATATGCGCTGATCAAAAGCTACTTCAGTAATAGATCAGTTATTTACGATACCGGAAACACGGTAATTACTAGAAACATTACGAAGGGCTCTCCACACGGCTCACCTTTGGGCCCTTTATTATGGAATGTTGTTTTTGAAAACCTTTTGTCGATTCCCTCCCCATTCAACTCCAGCAAGCAATTGTACAATCTTTTCGGCTAGCATATCATAACCTTTACTAGTACACGTATAGTTATTGCATTTATTTCTAGTGACTGGTATGATTTGGTAAAACGCTCTCTATGAATACAAAGAAGATAGGAATAATCACGGGAGAGGACGACTTTTTTCCCATTTGACTGGCTTCGGTATAAATAGAAATTTCATTAAAGCACGGATTGGTAAGCTTTCTAGGCACATATACATTAAAAGCACATACATACATATGAAAACCTACGTATACTAACATAATAAATACTTATACAGGATTGCAGAATACAAATCCAATAATATGATAACATCACCTTTTTAATTTTTTTCTAGCATAAATGAAAACCGTCTCTTATAGAATTTCTGACAGGCCACGTAAACACCTCAAGTAAAGATTCGAATTAACCATTTCCACGACAAGTATTTTAACCGATTTTTTATTTCAAATTGTTTTAAAAATAGTCGTTAACTCCTACAAGGTTGTTAGTTTCAAATATGACTAGTAGTTTGAAACCCCTTATGATTTTTATGATCTTATTTCTAATGTGAACCCGCATCTTCCAGTAACAAAGCACGTGTTATATCAATCGGTATAGATTTCCCTTTTGCCTGAAAATGAATTTAAATTAATTTTCAATATAAATCTTCAAATTGCGCAAAATTATATACGACATCTCCGAATCGGGCATATTTACTTTGTAGAGACATATACGTTTCACTTACAACGGACATAATTATAAATAAAACGTAATAATAAACTAATATAACCTAATAAGGTGCCAGATCTTTAAAGAAAATGTGTCCAAAATACAAATTAAAAACTCATTATTACACATTACTATCATGTTATAGACTTTTATTTTCAATGTCTAGATGCAAGTGTTAATAATTATATAATTTGATGTTACATTTGTACCTACGCATATTGCTACAAATAAATGAAATCAAACTAAACTCTACTCGAATGATTTGCGTGTATACTCAAATATTATATCTGAAAATTTGTTGTCTGTTCTAAACATGACAATGAGGATGTATCAATGGCATTGTTATTTTTACTAAAAAAATATTTTCAAGTTTTAAAAACTTCCATCACGTATACGTCATACTAGCAGAGAAAGCGTTTAAAGATTTCAACTCTGACTCGAGGCTCATGTCAAAATGTAATAAGTTTATTTCAAAGCTATCTTTTTCGTAGCCTTTTTTTTTCATTTTTCAAATCACGATTTAATAATGTTATTAACACATAAAGTGTTTTCTCAATTACAAGTAGTTTTGCTTCTTTTGTTGGAAAATGAACCCGCTGGATAAGACAGCAGATACTTACAATATTTCTTCCACCATAACTGCTCAAGTCAAAATTTTATATATTTTCAGTATTTGGCCCTTCATCCATTACTGAAACCCGTGCGGTAACAATTTCACCCATATGGATAGCATTTGTGTTGTTATTTTAAATAATTTAATAAATTAATACTAGCTATAATTACTTTATTGGTTTAGATATATGCCTGTAACCAACAAAATTTCACAAATTAAATGTCCTCAATAATTTCTTCTATCTCATTCTATCCTGTACCAATATTCTTCATGCCTAAAAATTACCTACTCTCTAGAATCCTTGACACAAAAATTTCAGCTTGTCTAAAAAAACACATCTGTCATTAATTAGGGTGGTATTTTAGGTTTTTGCAATCAATAAGAATTAAAAATCCATTTGGAAAATTTATTACATTACTAAATAATTATTATTTGTTGACTGACCTACATCATTCTACTCGAGTTTTCTTACTAATGTAAATTTATATTCCAATTTCAAAAATTGTCGTCAATTTTAATAATTGAGAGTCAATTGTCAGGAAAGAGGAAAACGATTTTCTCGTGAGTCTATCAGTGCAGACGCAGGAAAAAACTAATTCTTACTTCTCTTACATGTAACGCTGTAATACATTCATATTATTAGAATGTTAAACTAGTGTAATAATAGTTAACTCTCAATTAAAAGGTTTCGTCACAACAATGTTATTTGTATACAAAATATGTTATAATATCCAGATTATACCAAAAACTAATCATATTTTAGAAGCATTAAATTCATTTTATCCGCATAACACAAATATTAACGGAAATAAGGCTATATTAGACTATAACCGAATAGCGTATGTGACTACGAAGCGTACGATATTTTAATATGTGATTTGATAGATATAATAATACAGATATAAATTTACATACTGTATTAAACGGCTATTTCGATTATTGTGTCATTTAAAAACTGAATTTATTTTGGAATCAATATTCTTACACCCTTAATTCAGGTCCGTTTTAAATGTATTTAACCATAGTTAATATTGGCCTCCCTGCCTTATATATATATTATAGTTTGGTACACCAAAACACACCACTTATTTGTAACTCCATCCAGTTGGCAGATTTTCGGCATACCTCCTCTCTTTACTAAGACACTCTCTACTAAACTACTCTAATGGATTGTCAAACATAAGTTTCTTTAGTACTTCTTCAATCACACAGTGTACTTGATCTAGCTAATGCAGTCTCCTAAAATTAATTAATTAGGTTGCACTGACATGTTTGTCAAATTTCTAAATCTTAATGCTATATTTTACGAAATATTTGTTTTCAACTATTATCATTTCGAATAAGTAGATTGATGCGACAAATTTTATCAAAAAATATTCAGAACCTTCCATTTCAAGTAATTAATATTCAAGTTTATAAACGTAATTGATCACTCTTTTTACAAGTGTTTTGTAAAGTTTTCTTTCAGTCCAATTAATCAATAATATCTTCGAAGTACAAGGAAAATATTGAACGTCAATAATTGTTATTGGTAAACTTTCAATTTACAAAATTCTTTACAGGCTCTTTTAAATAATGACAGCTGACAGTTCGATGAAATATTTTACGGTATCTTGCAAAACGTAGTATAACATCGAAGTAACTTCACAAGACTCGGATCTTGAAACATTATACAACCGCTATAATGTACATCTCTGCAACTCACTTCTTGAAATATTAACTTATTTAACTTATCTTTATGCTGAGAAATGTCTGTTAAGACTTGAATAATGGCATTATAAAATATTCCAAAGTCCTTCAACATACGTTTCTAAATTATTCCATAATGACAATTAGTAATAAGTAGAATAAAACAACTCAATATAAAGCTTTTAATGTCAATGAATATTAAATTCCTTAATAACTTTTTTCCCTTACAAGACTTATTTTTTTAAATATGTAACAACGATTATATAAAGTACCATAAAATGAATAATTGTCATGTTTAGTTTTTACAATCAACAATCACTAATCGATTGATGTAAAAACAAAAACTTTTTTTTTCGTTATTTCTTAAAGCACTTTTAATCATTCGTCTTAATAGAGAGAGTATGATACATCAAACTGACTTTAAAAACCAATACAACTAACTCATTGCATACATCTCTGATTTTTTTAGTAAATTTCTCTTGTCTCCAGTCATAACTGTAAAATATTATACACCGGCAAAACTAGCAAATCTGTAGATTTATATATATTTATATGATTACAGTAATAAAACTACTTGATGAATGTAAAATAAATCACTAATAACGTAAATACAAACTCTATTAAGCCTTTAGCTCTCTCTACACCTATATTTCTCTTCTCATGTGTATTTCAACTATTCGGGAAGAGCTCAGATAAAACGGATAAATAAATATCGAAATCATATGGTATCCAATAGTATCCTAATATTCGGTCATATTGTCGAATGGATCTATCATGAATGCAATTTGGCTTAACACACACGCTGCATTTCAATATATTTTACAATACCTGATTTATTTTATCAAATACCCTTCGTAGGTTTACTTACGCCGTCTTTGTTAGACGATATACACATTAAACAATACACTTTCATTTTATTCCATGAGTTAATAGAATTTGTAAATTTATCTGACCCCATTGTCAAGACTAGATCTGATAAAGCAATGTATGGGAGCAGACAATTATTTATTTTAACCACGCTCACTTCGAATATGGAGTAAGGAGATCTCCACATTGTGTAGAGTTATATTTATATTTTTTTTTCTTGCGAGGATTGATAGTCGTTAAATAACTCTACCCAATAGACATCCAGCTCTAAACCTTTTAAGATTTAAAAAAATGTATGCTGCTGCTGGATTTGAACAAAATATTTTTAGGATATAATGTATTAAAATACGGTAACATAAACAAACTATAAACAAAATTCTGTTATATAGTATTTAAAAAAACCATCAAAAAGATCATTGTAATATAATTAGTTGTTTTTACAACTATTCTTTTGTTGTTTGATGAACGTAAATTTTAATACGACCCCAAAAAACTGAATATATCGCTGAGTAAAAGATTAATTCATGCCGTAAAGATGTAAATAAGTTTTTGAATATCGAGTGAGCAAAATTTTTGTTATTCGGAGCAAAATTATTAATTATAAATTAACTAGCCTTAAAATTATAATAATTTCAAGCGGTACGATTAGGTTCACCAATCGTCTGACAATTAATTTATTTGAAAATAATCTATCATGATATGTCTTCACATTGGGGAGATCCATATACGTCACCTTCGTGTCATGGTATAAAAAATCCAGAACAACGAAACTTTATTTATAAATTCAACATTTTGATAATATGTTGACTCTGTTTACCCAAAAGGCATTAACCCTCGTAAAATAATAGTTTCGTGAATGAGGTTTGATTCCTCTTTACTGTGTGCCAATTTAGCAAGTTCTTCTTTTTTTAATCTAAAGATCTAAAAAAAATCGGCACTTGGGGCCTGATTTCCTTTGAACAGAAAGTTTATTTAGTTGTGTACATTGAGTCCTAAAAATAAAATCAGTTTTCAAAAAAATAAGGATTAACGCCTTCTGCCTAAATAGAGTCGATAGTTCATTGAAAAAACATCCATTTTTATCCACAACTATTGCATTGATTCAATAATAATATGTAGTACTTGATTATCGCTTATATCGTATAATTGTAATAAAAAATAAACAAAAATTCAGTTTAAAAATATTGTAGCTCTCATATTGCAATATTTCGCATAGCCATATTGCTTGTTCTTTTATGATTTGTACATGTCTCTTGCCGCAGACTTTATCAAAAATGTTTTTGAAAAAAAAGTTTTCATGTTATTTTCGGTTTTCTTTAATCTAAAAACGCGATCTGTTTCAAAAATTCTACGCTGGCGACATTCCAAAATAAGTTTTTTATTCGTTATTACTACTATTGCTGTTTTATAAGAAAATTCCCACGAGGTAGAAACGTATAAAATTTACGTTATATTATGTAATATAATGTGGTATGACTTCTGGCGCAGTGTTGTAAAATTTTTGGAAAATGATTTTCATTTGTAGAACACTTGTAAATGCTAACAAAATATGTGAACGTCCCATTTCCATTTGGCGGCAATTCAACTATATATCAGTTTGTCATTGTTGAGCCGTATGGACAGACGTTCACACGATCATCCTCCACTTGGCCCAGTTCTCATTCAACAGTTAGTTGTCACAAGACCATCAACATTGAGTCCACGGCGTGTCCATCATTCTACACTATTGTAGAACTAAATATAAATAATTTTCCATAAATTTATCAACGAAACTTTCTCATTTCTCGTGCATACAGTAAACTGTCAAACATAGCCCACAGATGCCAGCTATATATAATATTTCTGTAAATTTTCTAACGCAATGTAAGGAAATATTTCTAAAATATGAATATAATATCTTGACATATAGTTTTTCATTAATTAACCGATTGATCATTCTCAAATTTAAATACGCTTTGATTATTTTATGCAAAGTGTGTGCGCGCGGTTTTTACTTTGACAACATGGTAACATTTTTTTTAACGTTTTTTCTTCGAATATAGAAAATATAGATCTCTTATCATTATGAACGGTTCTGGTATTACTTTTATAAATATTTTTTTATAATAAGTTTTCGTTAGCCAATGTTCACTTCTATAATTTTATATTTGCACGAACGAAGGAGATTTAACCAAAATATACGTAATTTGGAACTGAAGATCGTGGGTTCAAAACTATAGTTCAATACATTATTCAATAACTTGACGACGACTGTTCAGAAAAGTCATTACAAAGTGGATTTTCATATACTCTGCCTTCTGAGAAGTAATTGACAAATAATACAATAGTAAACTTTAAAAGTTAAAGTTAACACGATAATAATACTACAACGTTACTAATCATAAAAATTTTACAAAACATCGGACGTTCACTTTGTTTTACGTTATTTGTACGTGCCCTAGTGAGAGCGGCAAATAATGAAAATTTGAAACAGGTGGGCAAATGAAAACTCTTATGAATACTAAAAAAGTAAATCTCATTTATCTTTCAGTGTGCGTCAGCTTTATGTATCATAAATATTGTCCTGTGGCTATGTTTTGCAAGAATTGGGCTCAACTTGTTATGTTGGTTTCATCAAATCGAGGCTGATGAGAAAACATTGATGTGAGATAAATATTTGCTACAGTAACGTATTCTATAGTAAAATAGACTTTTTTAAACTTTCAAGAATCAACGTCTTCAGTGGCCTGGTTTAATTCTTTGCAATAATGATACACCTCCTTTGAATTAACCTGCTTTGTTTTTAGATGAGGGAAAATACTACATTACACCATGTTTACTGTATAGAATGAAAAGGCTTTTACGGTTGACACAATAAGGCAGAAGATACATGGAACTAATCAACAATTACATTTTTTTTTTCAATAGGGAAATATCTTCACTTGTACCAGTTTTTATTTTCGACAATAATTAAAAGTATAAATGCATGTATTAAGATTTATCGGTTGTAAAGTTTAAATGACTGATATGATGAATAGTGTAATTTGACCACTTCATGATCTTGAAGTAGATATTGCATGGCTGTGCTATGCCCAACAACGCGTCTCCACTTTGATAATAATGACAATATATTATTAGTTCTCCTGTTTTATCATTGCGCTGTGTATTAAAAATCATTGTGTGACTTTTTTTTGTAAGTTTTATCTTATTCAGTTATATATATATGAGTTTATAGTGAAAGTAACAAATTTTTATGGAAAAACAAAATTATTAAAGTATCAAATGGAGATGCATAGTCAAATAATAGCGGATGGGTATTTAATGTGTTAAAAACCCCACAAAAATAAATGTATTCAAACAGTTAAAGCTTGGTTTATAGAGCCAATAAGGAAACGGAGGCAATTACTTAAGAGAGTTAGCTCATACTAGTCATACCCATCATGAGTGTTGCCAACTGTCTGTAATAATTCGCATTGTTATGAATTCGAGTCATACAAATAATATTATTTTGTGATATCAATAATACATGTTTTCCATCATCCCATTGCAAAGTGTAGTGTTTAATATACTAATAAAATAAATATTTATCATAGTTCAATTAAAAATATACAGATTTTAAGTATAGAACACAAATTATTTGAACGTCATAAGATGTATAACTTATTTATTCACTCCGGATAGTTGACTTTTTACAAAGATTAACTGCACATATTCAATAAACGCGTGTGTCATAAACATCGCCAAATTCGCATGATAATCAATCCTTTATCAGAAATGGTACATATATAAAGATATAATTGTGGGGATTTTTCTATAATAGATCAAATTCCATCTCTGTGAATATATACAATAGTTCCATACTAAACTATTATTATTCAAAATCGTTATCTATCATACCATTGGTAAAAATTGCTGCTACTTTTGTAACGAAATGGTTCTTTTTTTCGAGTGACTACTTACCCAAATCATATTCAAACAGAATATTCCTTGAATTTGATACTTATTCCTGACAAATAAACATAAATATGTAATAAATCATTGCCGCTAACGAAATAAATAATGCGAACATTTCTATCAATTCATTTTGTACTTTTTATTGTACAAAATTACAGTTTATATAGCTTGACATCAATTTTTTTTTTTTTTAAACCATGTTCGCTCCTAAGCTGGAGCATATGGATCTTCACAGTATGAAGATATCCACTCCGAGTGGAGTATATGGATCTCCGTAATGTGAAG
>JAGVSQ010003686.1:0-20995 GCA_022683975.1 Rhyacophila evoluta
CTAACAGTGATCTCACATATGGAAGTTTACCAGTTTTAAATAATTTAGAATTTTGACTATAATATGTTGATTTTTATTAGAGACAATTGTGGAACATTGTGGAAGTTAAGCTCATACTCGTCAAAACATCAATACAAATCCTCAAAAATGACCACAATAAGACGATTGTAATAGTGTACAGTATTTTTCAATAATGATGATAAATTTGAGATAAATATGACTGTGTTAATAATTGCCCGTTGATAATGGAGTGAGATCAGCCATCTTATTGCTCAATATTATGATTCGTGGACCGCGTTTTGCAAAACCTCAACTCTGGCTGGAGATATCGTCGTTGGGCAACATTTTGCAGCTCGGGTTGTCGAACCCTGACTCCGCGGCTAACAAGGCCAAAGAGTTGCGACATAGTCGGTCGGCTAGAAGGCGAAAATAGAGATAGGCTGGCTAGAAGTAGCTAGTAATGTGGCTTCCAATGAAAATGAAATACACTATTCACGACTACAGTTCGTTCTACTGCGATCTGCGACAGACGATGTTATATTTGCCGCCTTTGTATTCGTTTTCGATTTCGTAGAGCAGCTAGCTCTTCAGACTTTCCGTCACCGTAACGAAGCGCATGGGATAACGGGAATTTAGTATTTTGAAAGGAATTGCGGTGGTATACGTGACCGACTTCTTGGATGATCTTTTCTCTGTATTTTTTAAATCTTATATCCTAACTGGAACAATTATAGTTAATTGGTGTTAAGCACGACGAAATAAAAATGCATTTTATTACATATTTATGAAGATTTGAAAAGTTTTGAATAAATAAATAATGACTTCGATAATCACGTCATAAAAAAGAAGAATCACGTTTAGACTTCGTAATGCTGGAGTTGTTATTATAATTCTGTAAAATATATGGTATATTGATTTAGTATTAGAATTTGAAATAGCACAAAGATTTGAAACATATTTACCGAAATAAATAAGCTAATTTCAACCATTTACTATCTAGTGGTGGTAGATAAATCGTTTCAGAAATAAATATCTACTTCCAATTGCAATTACGTATTCTATTTTCTATTTCTAAGTTCACAATATTAACCGTTGTGTCAACGAAAGCCAGATTAGTAAAATGTCTGTTATTATATTGTGAATTTTATTGTATTAAAGCATATTATGATCACACATCACATATAGGATATAACATGTAATGTATGTAAGATACCAAAACGCAAAACCTGCGTTACAAATAGAGACTTATAATATTTATACATACGAGCTGCATATAGCTAGTCGATTGAATATTTTTGTGTTTAAAACATAGTATTTTTATGCTTCAAAATCTTTGAAAAAAAATCTATATGATTAGTATTGAAATACATGATTCATCGTGGTGATAGCTACAAGATTTCATCTCATATTATTTTCTTTTATATCATCACATAATTAATCATTGCGTTAGTAAATGGTCACGAATATTTTAATTTATGATAACCTGTCTGTGGGCTAAATGTCATTTAAGACATCTAATTCGTTTTTTATGCATAAGCTATATATAACATGATAGATTTGTATGTATAGTACTCAATAATAAATTAGTAGTATGTTATGTTATACAACATACAAATTACTTCTACGAAGTATGATGCATGTTGCTTGAGATATAAATATACGATTAAAATCCATTCCAATAAAAACTACGCATATGAGACTTGTGGACAGAAATAAGGCAAGTGAAAGTTTGTATGTTCTTGTTTTACCATTAAATAGGAAACTGTGACACCTTCGATGCCGATATGCATCGATCTAACATCTCATTATATTGTCAGGACATCCATTGTCTTAGAATGTAGTACACTCTATTTATGTATTACATAAGTTCACTTAATCTGATCAATTTATATTGTTTTAATCTGTACACCATTACCGATATATGTTAATATTTACCTACTTTGCATTGCATTATATTATCATAATATATTTTTTGTAAAAGACATAATAGATTAAAGTTTCTTAATATCCGTCTTTAAAACAGAAGAAATGTGATTGGCAAAAAACTGTATATTATCCTTATGTATCACCAACAACAGTTTTCACAAACTCACAGAAGAGTGTTTCTTTTTCTGGATAATTTATTACAGCATGTGAGACACTGCCATTACTGATACGTTTAATGGCATAGGGTAATTCGATTTAACTATGATAATCAGGCCTATGGTTTTTTTTGTTAAATACGATAGATCTTGATAGACTAGGATACAGTTTTTTCTGGTTATTTGTTTTTTCTACGGTTTAATAGAGTACCGTTTTTTTTGTGATATTGTATTGGATCAGTCCGTTTAATAGCATCGCCTGCGAAAAGGTCTGCTTTGAGTTCTCTGAAAGAATTTAATCATTTTATGTGTGTTATAAGGTCGTATTGCAGCACGGAAATTAAATAAGGGCTGAATAACATCAATAAGGGTCGGCCAGCGGGTGTCCTTAGAGCGCGTTCACATATTCCTTTGCAGCTTGCTGTTCCCACAATATTATTGTTGGAGCAAAATGCAAAAGAATCGCCGTCATGATTCCCCGCTACACTATCTGACCTTTGCAACTTTGCTTGCTCCGCCCCCTCGCCCCGCTTCGGCCGAGCTCAACGTTGCGCCCCCCCCTCAGAGAAAGTTGACCTACTTCGGCGGTCGGGTTAAGGACCGCGCTTCGGGCGCCGTCGGCTCCGCTCGGCGGGCGTCGGCGGTAACATAATGCATGCACTGCCCGTAGAGGTCGGGAAATTATGGCGCGCGGATGATTTTCCGCGGGAAAATGCGATTAATTTACCTTATTGGTAATATCGAGATCATAATACATTTTGTTAGTGAATGTATTTTTTATTAATGATACATACACCCATGTAATGGTTTCGTAGTACAATACACAAGTATTGTATTTATTTAAACTATTCATATTGAATCTTTTTGAATTGCAATATTACATTACTTGCATTACACCGTAATTTAGCGATTTGTGTGAGTTTTATTAAATTTAGTTGGTTGCACATTTATTTATGCACGCATAAAATACAGTTAATAAAATGCCATTTTTACGTTTCATCAGTAAAATATTGACATCAATAATATGTCAAACGATACAGATTTTATTGAATTTCTTTAATTAAAGATAATTAACCGGAGTTTACTGCTACGGAGGACAATATTCGGAAGGGGGGTTTTTCTTAATTGCTTTCCCCCCGAAAAGCCTTCAGCATTGATATATTTATATCAGGACTATCAGATGAAAATAACTGAACTTCTCGGTACCCACCCTAGTAAGAAATAGTCAGGAAACTGAGAGCGCCGACAGCGGGCTCCATATAGTTTCAGTTACATAAGAAGTAGGGGAAAAAAATACTGCTTTATGATGTGTCAATACGTACGAAGACCTCTTAACATATATTGACTCAAAATATGCTTCGATCTATTTTTAATATTACAGCGTAGCAAACTACTGATGCCTGCATTATTATTTTTATATGAATATTTTTATCAGTAAATTTTATTTTATAAAAGTACGAGAAACACCAGCTGCATTTTGTGATAAAGTGCTGAATTTCTTATTGATTGCAGAGATAAACCACGGTGACAATGGTGCGTAGGTATAATGACAACTAAGTACTAGACTAAATACTATTTGGTTGGTACCACTTAATTAATTAATTTTGGAAATGATACGCCTAATTGCTATAACATAATAGTATAACTGGTGTTATGAATTTATAAATACTAATATTTATTGATTTTTTTCCTATGGGAGTTGTGGGTTTACCTTGCTTGTACAATGTTTGAATTTAGTGTGGTGTATTGTTCGTGCTTTAGTTGTCTGTTTTTTGTTTTGCTGTGTTGGGATCAGGAGGGATGTTTGAGGTATTCTCCTACTGTCATATATTCATTTTTATTATGCACAAAGGATGTATAACGTAAGAAATGGTATATTTTCTTGGCCATGATTTGAATGCGTTCTAGCAGGAGACTCAATTGCATCTTCAACAAGCCATAATATTTATTGATTAGAACAATGTTTGTGATTATTCTATTAGTGATATCGCTTTAGATATTTTTTACTCACTTTCAATCGTTTTGACGCATTAGGGTTTAAATAATATAAGCGTTTGAATTTAAACTAATTTGACAACAAGGAGCGTTTTTTATCTTCCCAAATGAACTGATACGTATCTGCACAGCTTTTGATATTATATTCAAACTCATGTTAGGTATATTAATGTATCGCTTTGAGAATTATGTAAAGAAATACATAATACAATAAATAAATTCGTTTAGTGTGGTTCATAATTTAAAATTTGTATTATTATGAATACTTAAATTGCTTCAAATGCTAGATGTCCTAAAGTACACACAGACACCTTTGTATAAAGACCATCTGTGGGCAATTAGAACTGCTATTAATTTAAGGTGGTCCATTCTCTGGATTTAGCCCAGATGGTTAAATCATTTTTAGCATTGTATAATATGCTAATTATTGCGGAAAAAAATCCCCATTAAAACTTCTGTCTAACCACGGCCTACCCTTTATCAAGAAATTCTCGCCATATACCACCTTTTATAATTATATTGTGTTTGAAATGGTATGATAAATATAGTGTTTATATTTTTACGCCAACCTTTTTTTAAACATAAAACAAAAAACATTTCGTAGACCATCGGTTGCAGTCCTCGGTGGAATAGCGCACTCTGGTTGTAAATAAAATGGGCGATCGAAGCTATCTGCGATATTGTGATTTTCATTTGCCGACGTGACATGAATGGGTGATGTGATGTGATGACTTGATGACTCTTGGAGATGCGCCGCTTTTTATGTATGCTATCCCTGACCGTAATCAACCTATGTGTAATTTAAAATTATTTGTATCACTAGAATTGATGATGTAATTGAACGACGACTACGTAAATATTAATATATATTTTACTGACGATGCTGAGTGACTGTTGTATTTATTTATTACACATTTTTAAAATAAGTCCTCGTGATGAAAAAAACACGCAAGGGCGATATTTTGTTAATTTTAAGCAGATAAAGACAGAATCGCTGAAGGAACTAATGTTAAAAATCACACTGCAAGAGAAGAGCTTGAGTTTGAAGATTGGAATAAGCGCGAGAACAAGTGGCTGATGGAAACTATTTTGAAGGAGAAGAAATTGATATTAATGAATAAGTAAAATTTTTTTTTTTAATTTAGAAAGAGATCTCGTACCTATATAAATATATTTTTATTCGATATGTTATTAGACAATGCCCGAAACCCGAAATTAATAAACAAGATTAGATAAAGTTTAGTTTAAAAAACATTTCTTGTTTCCTTAATAATTTCGATCGTCTATTATATGTCAAACATATTGCTACCATGTAGCACCTTCGGGATTTCTCGTGACTTGTAAAGTAAATCACTTTGCCTCTACACTGTCATGTTAGATTACATTTTATAGGTAGTACACGGTCTTCTAGGTCGTCGAAATGATACCAGCCGCAGAAGAAGTAGACGACATTCAGGTTTTCCCGAGGCATCAGCATCATGTGTTTTAACGGATTACAGTGTCGCTACGGGATTACAGTGACGCTGCTCTTATATTGTTTGACATAATATTCATAGCTGTCTAGTTAGTTAACTTGCAGTTTTTGCAAGTATATCTTGTTCTTATGTGCACTGATACATGATGATTTAAAATTTATCAGTAATTATAGAATTCATAAAATTACAGTATATATTGATAAAAAATTCACATCTATTGTCTAAGTGTATTTGTTAATGTTGGTTATTTGTATATTATTAACAGAAAATGTGAATTTTAAAATTCAAAGCCAATTATCAGATAAAAAACAAATTTCACCTGCCTTACGTAACTGTTGTAATCTTCGATCATCGGCGTACACGATACTCGCAGAGGGGGGCTGAGATACGTTCGTTTGGGTCAAATGCGATAAATTTAAAAGAAATAATATTATTTCACATTCATTGCAAGCGGTGTATGGATCGTATGGAGCGGTGGTGCCGCGCCAGTGCCATGCTATGGTGCGGTAAGGGGCGAGAGCTTATCGATCGAAATCGCCGGCCGCTGGGTCGACTTTTCAAGCGAGGGTTACCAATTTTTACTAATGTGTTACACCGAATGAAAATGATTGTCCACTATTACTTCAAGACGCATTGGAATTTATTTGGGCACTAATGCTACCACGCGTAGTATTGCGGTAAATGATACTTTATGGAGAATGATAATAAGAAGAGAAGAAGAATTTGGCAGTCCAAGTAAACGGTAATATGTTGCTTTGTAAGGTGTGTACAAACTTTTATGTTTTCGTAACAAGAAATCGTTTGATGCAACCAAATTGATAAGAGAAATGTTACCAACAATTTGACACTAAATACTTGAACATTTAAAGTTCGATAAATACTTTTTCTTCGCAGTATTTCTTGATTATAAATGACCTTCCGATCGATAACAGTAGTAAATATATTAGACTATAATTAAATTTTGTAAGTAGATGTGGCATTAACCATGCACCAAAACATTCAGATTTGGATGCCTTTTGTTACCGTAAAAGTTATTCAGCGGCAGCAGAACTAGCTGGGCACGTAATCCGGATGCCTCTATGACGGGAATGTCTGAATCGTATATCTTTCTTTTTCCAACCGATGAGATTTCGGTGTCTTGAATGAACGTCAGTTACTATCCACATGATGTACTGCAGAATTAAAGGATGCTGGTATAACCTGAGAGGGTGCAAAGCGGCTAGCGGGTATTATAATCTCGGCGGTGCCACGTGGCGGCCATGCAATCCACATATAGATCGTATATAGTAGAGGAAGAAATGCTTTTGGATAGGGATTCATTTTAATAATTTAATAATAGTGGTATTTTATAATGAAACTTTTAACTGCCCTTCCACTCTCTAAGTCATTTAAGCGAGAGAATTGGAAAGATGATTAACGTGCGGTGAGTCAAAGCCAGTAGCGTAGTTAATAGCGTGCGTGACTAGCAATTCGGGGAATGCGGGTTCGATTCCCTATCTTTCGGAATTTAAAATTCCAAAAATGCAGAACTGGATTCTCATTGAGTTGAAAAATTGTTTGATAAACAATTCTCGTGAAAAATAATCTGTCAAGACGTCTTCACATTGCGGATATCCATATACTCCACTCGGGGTGGATATCTTCTGGACTGTGGGAGCAAACGTGGTATATGTATATATTGAATAATGACACACTAAACCAAAATACTATAGTATATTTTTTAAAAACAATTATAGGAAATTCATGGTACATATTTTTTATTTAAAACAAGCTTGGATTGAGAGCTTTGACTATATAGCTCTTGTAATGTATTAGCGGTCTGTTATTGTTTAATATTTGGTCTCACCATAAACATTCAAGAGTCGATAAGTTAAGTAGGGGCTGCCCGAAAATAGGATCTGCTAAAAGCAACCCTGGCGACGACCCAGTTTCTCGCGCCGACACCCCCCGGGATGTTAATGACCGCCAAACCCGGTCGAACGCATCGCTACCTATGTGCCCGACTCACTCCCCATGTCCCAGTTGCAGAAGGAATCTATGATCAATGTCCCTATGTATTACTTGGAGAGGTCTGGGGTATTTATGTAGACGGAAAACAGAGATATTCCACATGCACTTTGTATAACAGTCTAGCAGGAGTGTTTGTTTTCAGAAGTGTATAATTTTTATAGCGCGTATTTGTTAAAAAAATATTTAGCAGATGCAATTTCATAGTGTTGCCACGCTAAGATGTCTAAGCTTTTTATCTATAACTATTTTTTTTTCGGCTTTTGTTGTGTTATGATTTAAACTATCAATTAAAAAGTGATTGGTATTTAAATGGTGTCCGATTTACATTATTATAATTTGAGTATTATGAATAAACTGTGATTGAAAAAAATAAAATACACATAAATTGCATTGAGTAATCCTCTTTATAAATTATCATTTCTACTCTTATCGAGCATATGTTATATATATTTCTACAATATGGAAGTTTTCATGAATGAAAAAGTAGAGAAATGATTATAATTTGCAAGATATTGTTAATTATGTTTTTTGCAACAATTGTATACTGCAAAAAAATTATAAAATTATGATTTCAGACGTGGAAGAAAAATAAATTACCTACCATAAGTATAATAAAGCCCGTGGTTGATTGAGTAATTACTTGTTGAAAAATATTACTATTTCTTCGTTACTCGTGCCTTTTTTAACTGTTTGTCTGAAATAAATATTGTAGATAATAGAATAAAATCAAACTAATATTCTCACGTTGACAGAACGTCGCGGTCACAACATCGATAAAGGATCAGGCATGCCTTCGTCACGACCTAACTCCAAAAGCGCTAACAACGAATCCAAAGTGAAAGTCCGCGAGCAAGTCGCCGTAAAGGCACTTTGCATCCAAGAAGATTCGTGTTGTGTTAGTCAGTTTCCAGTGCATTTCACTTTTCTGCTTGCTAAGCCGCGCGCCTAGTACAATATACCGACACCCAAGGGTGTTCTAAATATCGGGTATATAAATATTGTCATATCTGTGTGGAGTATATTTTTATTTTTTGAATTGATACCAAATACTTATAAATACCAATAAATGAACGCAAGACGCCTCATTGATGGAGGTGGTGGATTTTTTTTAAAATGAAAAGATGCAGATAAACTAATCCTTATAACAAAACAATCCTTTCTTCTTCCTAATTCTTCATAGGAATCCATATTCTCTGTGTATCGAGGTATATTTTTGTAAGCATTTTATTTTTCAAATTAGGTGACTTTACAGATCCAATATAATAAATGTTATCAATTTTTTCATAACTCTCGTCCTTGATTGCAATTAAACGTCATATTTTAGTTGAAAATTCAACGCACCCGTAATTGTGTTTGATTATTAGCGTATTCAATAAATTTAGCTATACGATATTTAATTACAAACGAAAATTTCTGTTACAAACGAAAGTATAAATTAAAAAAAGTTCGTGATAAATGAACAAAAAAAACTTTTAAGATTTGATGTTATTTCTGTAGGATATCTCAATAAGAGGTTTGCTTACGTATTGAGATATAACCATTAAATGATCTTTGTTGATATATTTAATTTTTTCAGCTGTTTGGATGCTCGTCCTGTTTCGATTGATCGAATAAATAAATCAATTTCATTTCAACCGGGCTTGCGAGTTTGTTAGCACTGCTGTCAACTAACACCTACTGTTGCTCATATAGCATGTTCATCTTCAACCTTTTGACTATTGTCTGAAATTAGCAGACTTTCTTTTCGCTTATACTGAAATATGCTTTTGCGTTTGTTCGAAGTTCTACTATGCCATTGTATTTTACCGAGGATAGTAAAATTATAGTTGTTTAATATTACATATTGTTTCTAACACTCGCTAAAAATTAAAATAACATCGATTTCAAATTTACTCACTCATCATACTTTCACAAATTAAATCGAAGATGTTTAGGATGTTTATAAATTGAATAATCTTTTAAACAGATCACAGAAAAATGTTCGAAATGGTTTATCCAAAATGGTTCGAAATATATCCCACATTAATTAAATACTATAAAATGTTATAATTTGTTGTTATAATAGAAAATATGTTGACAGTTTTTTGCAAGAATTGCTTGTTATCCAATTGAGTATCGACTTGTACTTTTTTATATCCTGCACCTGTGTTATTCGAACCCACAACCTCCGGCTTCAACGCGCACACGCTTTTCTCTCGGCCACCGAGGGATCTAACTGATTTGATAAAATAAAATAAAAGTTTTTCATTTTTTTGTTATTGCTTCAAAATATTTATCAAATGTCAGTTATATTTGAATAATTACTCAATGCTGTGTTTGCACGTAAAATAAAATATACTCATACGTTTACCGTGTACAGTAATTTTTAAAAATAAGTTCATGATTAGTCTATTAGTCTTCAAATAAATGAACATTTGTTTTAAATTACTAATTGTAATTAAAAATAAAACATAGGATTTTTCTATAAAATATCTGTAATCCTTCATTTGATATATAGACAAAAAATGATTGCCATCCATAGATTTTTTTAAATATCCTTTAATTATGTAAGGGTATTGGTATAAATATTAGTTTTTTTGTGTCCAGATTACGTGAAAACTTTAGAGAGAAGGAAGTGCTGGTTGATAGGAATATGAGAATTTTAGAAATAATAAAAGAAAAAAATACTGAATTTCGCAACGTGAAGGCTTGATTTGACTGTTTGATTTTATGGGGTTCGATTATCAGCCGATCACTGAATATATTAAGTAGCCATGATCTGCATAAAATATAATATATCACTATACCAATACACCATTTTTGTGCAGCTGCGTAACTTAATCTTGCGACTTCTGTGCAATTAAAAAACGTGCGTGCTTGTCCGTTCGGCCACGGACGCGACGAATTAAATCGACCCATGCAAATGATTACAGGTTTGTTCCAGTAAAATGTTATGAACTTAATGGAAAATAGCGCTACTCTGTTTTAAGAAGTGTAATATTAAATATGCAGATAGAAAAAACGCCGTTGGCCGTGTAAAATAAATTATTATAAAAAATGACACTGAAATAAAAAAGTAACAAGTTATAAGCATTAGATTATTATAATTCTAATTCAACATAATGTATTTATTATCTTTGAGTATGTCGATGAGTGCATATGACCGGTCGGATATGCAATGCGTCTCGGTGGAGACCTAGGTCAATAAATATGTAGGCAGTGCATTTCAAAAAAACGTCGTTGTAATAGTAGATGTGTTGTAGAGTGAATAAACTGAGCATTCGTATTAAATACTTGTGGTCAGTTCTAAATATCTAGAATTGGCTGTGCGGAGAGAATTTATCTGCAAATATTTGTTTTTACTATTTTTATATTCTATAGTAATTGTCTGGTCATGTGTTTTGATTTTGCCTTTGCTAATTTTGAATATTCACTATATTTTCAGCAGCTGTCTAGTTGATAAGCGTGCTGTTCGTGACCAATAGATGCGTGATAAAATATGACAGACGCAAGGGGATTTAAAAAAACCATAAATGCAACACTGGACGCTCAATGAGTTGAGAGATTGACCATTTACCAGTTTCCACAAAAATATATTTGTTTAGATGGGTTCTTACTTCTTGGTTATGCATTTAGTAAACAGTTTGAGTGGGTGTAGACACAAAATAGTATTATCACTTTGTGAATGAAAAATACTATATTTATAGATCTATAATTAAACTAATTATTTCTGTGACTAGACTCTCCACAGTTTATACGGGATAGTTATCAAAAACGGATGTCAGGTCTATTATAGCGTTTATAGAATACAATGGTCCACTAAATCTAATTAGGCAGATGGGCATTTTGAAGTTTGCATTTCTAACTATAATTCGCTGAGGCTGATTTTTAAAAAAATGTCAACTTTTTATGATAATATTTCAGTTTACTGGATATCATAGAATATAAATATTTAAAAAAATCACTGTAAACAATTCGTGGATATATAATTATTTAAATGCAATACCACAAACTCAGAAATGCCATTATATATAGACACAATATTCAAGATTATCGGTAGCGAGAAAATCAAAAGAAATTAAAACCGCACGAAATATAAAATTTTAAAAAGGAATGCAATATTATTGGATGTATTATAATAGTTCGCCCCTATAATAATATGTATTAATAAGTATGATCCACAAGAAAATTTTGTTTTGGAAAAAGCACATTTTACTAATGTTGAAATTTGTAGTTGACATTTTATCAAGACTACGATTTGTTTGCTTGGGGGTTCATTAAGGACAACTATTTGTGAAGTTGCTTAGATTATATACAACGGTCTTTCCAGATGACATCATTACTGTATAACTTTTCAGTATAGCTTAATCATTACGTCGATGTTGTTGACTATGCAAGTTTGGTATTGAATGAATCAGCTATTTTTTTAACTCTTGGTGTATTAAGCGGCGGTGTTGTGACATTATAACGATTGAATAATTAATTACATTAAATTGCAATTATATCTGTACAATAGTTTCAGTTAATTATCAATTAATCAATAGCTTTTTCGATTCTGATATGATTATCAAAACTATGAAATTATTCAACCGTTGTAAAATAGATTTTATTTCGATCGATCTTTTGAAATGTTACATATAGAGGAATTGTGTTATGTTATATTTGATCGCTCACTTAATACTGCTGTGAGCGAGTGGATAAGCGCGCGTTTGCGAATTCTTCGGAACCAGAGGTCGCGTATTAGAAATCTGTAGCCGTATAAAAATCAACACGTATCAATGTATTCTATATTCAGATGTAGGACGTAATTTGAGCGATTGAGTGACGATCAGTTAACGGAGAAGTATTTTCTTAGTATTTATCTTCACATTATGGAAATACGTATCCTCGATGTGTAGAGAGATAGATATGATATAAACAATACAACCGAAATATTAAGATTGTGAGTGAAGATAATTGTGTATACTTTTAGTTATGCATAAGAGTTTTTGATGACTCTATTCTTTGTATGGTGAGTTTGTGTCGTAGAAGCAACAGCGCTTCCCCATTGCTCCGAGGGGCATGGCTTCATTGCACTCCGTCTGTCCAGTGCAGCACTGTTGTGACGTCGGCGTTGCACGCGGAAGCGGCGCCGTTGATAATTTTCCGAGAACCTCTTCCTAGGCCCGTACACCAAGCAGGCAGGGAAATGTGCACCTACCCATCGCGGCGGCCGTAGAGTGGGGCTCGATGCTCCAGTTTCCGACCACGTTGCGACCGACGACTCTCAGTTAAGCGCGGGACACTGCCGTGGAAGTTACGACTCTATTCTACCCGTAAATACGTTTTGTTAAAAGCGAAAACATTATTAATTAACAACTTGTTGACAAAATATATTATATAATATTGTGATATCATACGATAATAACAATTGAAGCATCATCGATGCAACAAGTAAATATTCTAGTTTCATCTTTTATCCGTTTTTTATAATAATGTGGCAGTTACTTTTAAACTAAACAAAAATATTTAAACAAGATTATATTGAACGTTCTCAGCTATCAGTAATTAGTAATTAGCACACATACATATACGCTAACATAAATGGTCATATATCAGTTAAAATGTGTTGAAAGTTAAACTTAATTTGAAGGAGCCAGGATTGATTCCCAGCTGGGCCAACCGTGCCTACTTATATCAAAATTTGCTGTTATTATTATCACGATGGATATTAATTCTAGTAAACATCCCGATGTACCAGCAAATTAAGGTAAAAACTGTAACAATACGCTGGGGCGGGAAAATTTCAAAGCTGCCATATTTTTTACACGAAAAACTTTTTCAGGTTTTCATTCAAAGACATCATTACAACGATATATTTTTACAAACAGGATATATTAATTTTGTCAAATTATAACAGTTCGGAGGTGTATTATGTTATGTGTTATTACGATGTGATTTATAAAGATACAGCTGTTTTTCAAATTCGTATTTCTGTACGTATATGCTTTACAAAGATTTATACATAACATTTATTATGACTATCGATTATGAAAAAAATCGATATCGCATATGTAATACATGATGTCAATACTATTTTCATCTTTCCAAATTATTCAAAAACTAAAAATTCTAAATCTTATACCAATATTACAGTGTAGTGCATTTTTAACACTACAATATGGATATAACAATCGAAATTAACATTTCATTATTAGCAAACACTTTCACCTTTCTTTTTTAACATTCAGCAGGTGGTCATAATTATTCAAATAATATTTTCGATACTTAAACACTTCAAATATTGTTTTTACGTATTTTTTTATAATCACGTGGCAGTAGTATAATCTTTTTAATCGAATGTTACCGTAACCTCTTACCGTCGTAGCATTATTAATTATGGCAAGTCATTGCCAGAGTTTCTTCATATATATAATATGAATAAATTTTAAATGCTTAGTAAATTATTACATCGCGCATCGATGTAAAGAGCATTCAGGTAGCTTAAAACATTTGTCAATTGCAGCGGTGAAAAACCAGCGGTAACAAAAGTGAGATAGTAAAAATGTCAGGCCCAACTGATTTTTTCAGAAGTATCAAATTAGGATATTATAGTAAAATTATATGATTCATATATTTTAGAGTAAAAATATTCGCTAATGAAATTGCGTTTATGTTTATATGCGTACAAATTTTAATGGTTGAATCATTATAAGTTATTTTCAGGGGTGTACAACAATTGGTGTTTGATGCTGAATAAATTCTTGTTGAATACTAGATTTAAATGTGGGATGATTGCATTCAATTATTATCAATTAATATATAATATATTTTCGTCAATTTGATTTATTATTTTTTTAGATATTGAATACATATTTATAATTATTTATATATCGTATAGTTACGAGGAACCACGAGAGTTATCGGTGAACATTATCAATGTTGGTGGACTATCGCTGGTAAAGTTTTGATCGTTGCGACCAGTCAGTCGCGCTGGTAGTCGTTGCTGGTTTCACGTTGACTATGGGCGCGACGACTTCGGCGTGGTGAGTGTGTGACGTAGTGAGGGCGCCATTGTGAAGGTGGAGGACCCGGCAAGCAGGGCGCGGGACTGCCGCGACTCCCCCGTCTTCAACAATAACACACAACGACGGGAGTTTTGCGCGCAAAAAGGTCTGTTTTGTTATCTTCTATGTATTAAAATAACAATTATCTAGCTCACCAGTTTAGTCGGACATTGACTTATTGCATACGACACTAAAAAGGTTATGCTCACCTTCTTTTACTCGTGGACCGGCTGTGGTGTATATTGGTGTTGTCATCATCATATTTGATTGGAATTAATTTACAATTTTTACTCTCTCATTCTATATGTTAGAGTTTATTTTGTATATTTTATGATACATGTCTAGTCTATATGAATTCTACAACTATACACATTTTTGTCAGTTGTCATTGCGTTGTTAAATAATGGCTACCTATTAAAATTGGATAATGCAACAAATTCCATTTATTTCGCCGTTCAAGTTTAAGGCCCCCACCCTAAATTAAAATTTTATGTCATGCGAATTGTTTGGAATTGAAAAAGAATACTTTCATTGGCAGATTTATTGATATACGAATTGATCATTTTGCATTCATTATTTAACATAAATTATTTTAGGTTTCATATGCAAAATGTTGTCAATTTCTGATAATACCTCGGTTCTTTTAAACATTGTATTTACTTTCATAAAATATATGTCATGAATTCATATTGTCCAATAATAAGCGCCACTTAAAGATAGTAGTGTCCGATAATCGTCTCTCTGTTACAACAGTGCTGAATCGTGTTGCTTTTATCGCGGGGTTAAGCTGGAAGCGCTACGTCATCCGTTTTATTTCATTCATATCAGTTTTGTATGTCGACATATCGCGCAAATCTGCATTGTGCGTAAAGGATATGTTACATTATAATTGACAAATTATTTAGTTTTCATATAGTATCATTGCTAATAAAACACTATTATTCATCTTCTTATCTCGACACCACACTGAAATGTGTAAGTTTGACACGGATTATTATTGAAATTTTGTTGGTTAAGTCGAAGGTTGGAGGACGGTAAAGTAAAAATATTGGGTACTTAATAATACTGTCTCTCAGGTAGCCGAGATGTTATTGTGTGCGCGCCTCGCATCCGAGGAATGCGGATTCGATTCCCACATCTGCCTGATTTGAAAAAATCTGGAAATTCAAGATTTTGATGTCCATTGAATCGAGCGAATTGTACGATAATCAATTCTTGTGAAAAATAAACTTTCAGGACATGTATTCAAATTGCGGAGATCCACTTTCGGAGCGAACATGGTAAAAAAATAATAAATTTCCTCGGTTATGCACAACACATGTATATTCATCTTGTATCTGAAACATATAATAATCGTATGATACGTAGCGGATGTGATGAGGTTGAAGTTCGACTTAAGTATTTCATGCAAGTGCTGCTAGAGGTGATGAATGAGCGTAATATGATTATTTATGACTGCTATTTTCTTTGGTCTTCCGCATTGCAGTTTCACAGTCATATTGTTAATCTCTAATTTGAAGCTTATCGGCGGTCAATAATCAACATCCCAAAACACGCTTTTTTGCATTCCTTTTCGCCATCCGTAACGTCTTAATATTCGTATACCGTGGCATAACGAACATAACGAGCGCTTCTACTTCTAGAAGTGTCTTATGAGTAACTTAAGAAGTAATTCATAGAAGTGTGAATGATTCCTATTCTAAATATGTCCAGTACTGGTGGAAGCTGCTGCCATTATTCATATCCTCATCGTAAGGGCGTCCACTTACAAAAGTTTTATGTTTGCGTAATGCCGCTTAACGTCGGTATTCGAACGTGAAACGGTTTATTTATTAACATGCTGATGCTCGTCTCGGTACGCTAGTGCAACTTTATTCCTATTCAGACGCTGCAAGAGTTTCATATAACAGCTACAATAGTACTCAAGTTAGACGTATGTTAATAATAAGTGGGCGAGTGAATATATATATATATATATATGTACAGTATGTATGGTTGCTCACGTATGTAAGGAAAGCGAAAGTGAATTGTGCAAGTCAACATGATTAATATACAGATGCAGCGCACGAGAACAATGCTTCAATAATGTAATAGACGTGGAGAACAATCAGACTTTTTCACTGCTAAACTAGATTCAGTTGTCATAATCATCACATTATAAAAAATAATCGTTTCCACATTCACTAACTTATAATTACAATGAAGTGACTTTAAACTTGGAAATTGAATGCTTTTGCCTAGTATTATTTTGTTCATCTACTTTTACTGAGCGAGTAATGTAAGAAAAAAAGATTAATTAATACAGATTAGTATTACTGCCCTTTACTTGTTCACGAAACAATGAAAACGAAATATCATATTATAAGAATTTAGGACGATATGCTTTCAAATGTTATCTTATATAATTTGGATTGCAAAATATGGATTTTTATTTACCATGTCCGCCCCTAAAGTCAATATATGGATTCACACAATATTAAGACTCATCTTGGTATTTTTTACGTAAGAGTTGGTGGTCAACCAATCGGTCAATCTATGGGGCATGCAGTAGCGTTTTTGAATTGACTTTAAATCGTAGCACTTGTGAGGTTCGAATATTCAAACTCCATGCCATCTCGAGGACTATATGATATTTATTAATATACTATAATACTGATTTCTCGCAGTGGCCGAGTTGGTATACTTGCGCGTTTCGGAACTGGTAATATCGTGCTCGAGTCTCGCAGTTGTATTGCGATTAAAAAAAACGAAGATACCGCGTTAGATGCTTAATTGGTTAAGTGAGCGCTCATAATGGATTTCCGTAAAAAGATATCTGCAAGATAGATCTTTATATTGTTGATATACATATACTCCGTAATCAGAGCGGATGTAGATAAAGGTAATATTATCAATTTTTTTATAAAACATATAGTGGTATTCTATATATATACAATTAGACTATTTATGTCAATAGATGATTAACAGGATAGTCCACAAAAAATAGAGGTTGTCAAGAATAATTTCGTATCTATAGAATAGCGTAGCGATGCGTACATGTAACCAACTGGACAACGAAGCCATTTGAAGATTACTTAATCAGAGGTACTGGCTATAAAAATGATGATTGTTCACAATTGTACTGCAGTTAACCATGATAGTATGATTATATTGCGTTGATAAGAAAACTAATTTTAACCAAATCGTGTATATATTATACATCATCAGTATTGTTTAGAGATGAGATACATCAAAATCGATAAATGAAAAAAAATGCCAAATTATTAAGTTTTAAATATGAATACCTTATTGTTGTACGGTATATTGTGTGTCCATTTTATATATTGAGAGATCACAGTCATCTAATACTAATCAGCTCTCGATATCAACAACGTTGAATTATTTTTTTAAATTCTTCCAACCAAATCTCTAACAAATCCAAAGGATTTATTAGAGATACATTTATATCAGTAGCTTTAAAGTATTAATTACCTATGCTGAAAACTTACCTTTAGAATATTTGGACTATTTCTTTTAATTATTAAAATTTAAAATGCGTGTGATTTAAAATACCGAATTTATTTTGATGGATTTTTTGTTTGTTTTATTATTTGAAACATAGATGTTAAAAAATCCTTGATAATATATATATATGTATATATCGGAGCAATATTTTTACAAATATATAATGAATAATTACTGAATCACGAAATGCTCTCACTTTTCCTTGGCAAGACACTTTTCATGAAAAGGCATTACGCCGTACGTTTACTATAAAATGTTTGCTTGCATACTGTATTTACTTACATAATTTATTATACTTTACGGTATAAATGACATTAGTCTTATGTTTATTTTTATTTCCATGTTACTGTTATCTTTTGTATTGAATGTATGATTTGTTTGAAGGCTTTCCTGTTGACATATTTATATCCACATAACGTTCATCGAACTTCTGCACATATACTAAATCAAAAACTACGTAGAGATCGTCCTATTGCACGTCGTCAATTGTGAATTAAGTTTTTTTTTATAAATTAATTCACCAATTATTTTATACATGACGTTATAGGTAGTACATGCGTAAAGTGATTTGGTTTTATAAAAATCATTTTGTGCAGTCTTTACTTTGAAATATCAGTAAAATTGTATAAGTTCGAATAACAGCAAGCTGTTAGCGGACAAGGCATAATTAATAAAAGTGAATCCACTTTTCAGGCTCCATTAAAGTCATCATTGAGTGAGCCTCAAGTAATCAAGTTTACTGGAAACTCCGTAGAAACCGAATTCTATTGTAGTTGACATTATTTATTAAAATCCCTATTGTAAGTCACTTACCAATACCACACTTGAGAACGTATAATCTGTGTTGTAATGCACTTAACAAGAGTAAAAACACGATGTGCTTTAGATTTAGTGGATACTGAGAATATAAACTCACGAAAATTACATTATGTACCACTTTTTGAGATATAAAAATTATACTTTCATATTAACCGCAATCATATTACAATATTGTCATAAAAATAAACAATCTGCATCAACAAAAACATTCACAATGATATAAAAATGGTACATAGAAGATTTGAAAACAACTCCAGTTTTAAAATTCGAAATATATAAAAAAATACCCTGGACTAGCTTTAGTATTTATTCACGTAACTATTTATGTAAAACCTAGTTCTACGGGAACGATATGAGGTTATTTTTATATAATATGTAATTATTTGGTTACCGGGTCTAAATTCACGTAATTCCCGAGTATTCGTAATGAAAATCCTATAACGACAGTTATTTTACTTTTACTGGGTGTGTTCCCATTACGTAAGTGAAAGAAATGCATTTATTAGTTTGCTAAGGTCGTTCGTCGACCCGGCTCTGCGTAACGCGAAGCCTTGGTATTATTTTCCTGCAATTGCGAAGCAATGCACCCACGCCATCGCTGGAAACTCGCGGTCCTACCGGAAACGAGGTCATTCCTGATTGCGACGCGATGGAAAATGCCAGAGAATTGAGTTGCCATTTGTTTGAATTATATATCATATAATGTAAATAATCGCAGCGATTTTCACTCATGAAATAAAACATAAGTTATCGATAGTGCAAATTCAATACCGTTTTAATGTCAGGTTTTACACTAAGTTTTTAAACTCCAGTATTAGTAAACGTTATAAAGCTTCATACGGAGTTCATTTAAGCTAAGTTTTTTTCAAATTTGATCAATGAAAACTTACCGTAGAGTTTTTCTGAACGTAGTTAAGTATATTTAGTATATACATAAATACAATAATATATAAATACGATAAAATTCGCCGGATGTCAAAAATCAAACTTGTTTCAAAGGGTTTCTTCGTTCACTTATTGGTATTCATAATTAATATAGTTTTTTTTATTACTTAATAATTTCCTTCGAGAGAATGAGACCAATCATAGCACGTGGTTAAATCACGCATAACCAAAGTAATACGCATTGTACACATTATTATCCAGAGGCAGGTTCAATCAAAATTCGAAGCAATTTCTAAAACAAATTTGATGATTCATTAAAATGTAAGTAATATAGAATGCCATATTCCATATGCGATCCATCTATTGTTTCTGTTTGTTAGAAGAATACCTAACTCTTTGTACTTTACCTTGTAATGTAGGTACCTTACAAGGTAGGCGGTGCAGGTATAGATAATTCAGAAAAATGGCGCTATCGCATGATAAGGTTGCTTTGCCGTACGTATGTCGATGCGAAGTTCCGAGTATAGGAGTTATGAGTAGCTCATATGAAGTGCGAGGCTCGGGTTCATTAACTATTTAAACGCGGTTATGTTGGCACTCTGATGCAAGGTCCGCATACTGCAGTGGTTACAAACTGTTTGATCTATCATTGCACAGAGTTGTAATATGTATGAAACTGTCATCTGCAATGTCTACATAATTCGTTTCCGTGATACGATTTAAATCCACTGTTACTTTCTATAGTAAATATCTGGCCATAGTAAATATCTCAAAATCATCGCGAATATAGATTCTTTTTCTCGAATAATTATCCAAAATTGTTAAATTATGTATGTAACTATTATTATTTACAAAAAATAAGCCATTAAATGAGTCATGAAATGGTCACCTATTTGGATATAAAGACTGGGATGCTGATTTTGTAATATTGAAATCTTTAAAAAAAGGAGAATCGTAGAATATTCGGGTTTTTATCTTCGTCTCCCTTCGCTTAGTGTCCATTAAACAAAAATCTTTATTTTTAAATTTAAGGATTTTCTACCAAATACAGCATTTTGTTTTATTGAGTTCATATTTAAATTTTGAAGTAGACATATCAGTGAGCAAGATTCCTTATTAAATGTGCTGTCTCATTTTATTTTATTATGCACCAATGGTGACAATCAACACTTTCAACTTTTCACTAATTCACTTCACTTTA
>JAGVSQ010003687.1:0-20993 GCA_022683975.1 Rhyacophila evoluta
TATCGAGACGGGACTTGCACGGCCGCGTCGGTCTCGACGAGCACATCGCGATGAAGCCATACATATTTCGGACCGGATATGTATCGCTGCCCATAATTGTATGCTCAAATCCCACTTTTTTCAAATTCAAAAGTAAGAAAGCCAGAGATTTTTAAAATCTGAATGTGCAAAACTTATTTCGATATTTATTTCTCGTTACCAGTAATTTATCGATCGATTTATGAATTATTTGACTCGTGGGACAACGTATTTTGTGAAAACAAAACCGCTATTATATTTTACATACTGTGCAAATCTGATCATTATTCTTCTCTTTTCTATAGGATTTAGATGTGGGCAAATAAGTTATAATGAAATTTTATGTTTTTTTTCGAGATTCACATGTCACTGCTCAATTATCATGTTACTTAAATGCTTAATTATTAAGTAAAGTGTGTTATATTGTGTATTACAAAATACGTTTTTTTTAGAAATTATATGATTTTGAATGAACGTGGTAGAAGTTTTCTTTATTTCATAAGAAACTGTCATAATTATTTAGTCATTTGATTACTTCTAAGCAAACAGTTCAATTTAATTGTAAACGTGTTCTCTTTTATAATACAATTAGAGTTAAGAAACACCTAATAAAATTAAAGATCGAATCAAAACAAAAAGCTTTTAAATGCACATTTCCAATTACGCAGCACAAAAGGAATAACGCTATGCAAACCGTCATGAATGATAATACACAAAGGGATTGGTTTAATCTTCAAGGAGTATTTTCCGTTTGCCAAAGAAAAGCACCTGTCAGCAACACCCGCCAGAAATCTTGTACTAGAGACGTCATTAACTACGAATCAGTACGTTACATCGCTCCTTGAATTGTATGAAATAATGTATATAAAAAATCTATGGTTTTATATTTCACGGCTTTATAGTCGGATTTAGAGTTTTGAAAAGCTAAGTATTATTAAATGTAAGCAAATATTTCTCAGATACAACTGTCAAGGGCAAATATCATTTATTATTTTAAATTATGTATAAACAAATAATAACCATTGAAAAAGTTGAATTAACAATTTATTATACTACAAATCACAGAATGAGTTTTTCTGTCCATCACAAAAACTCCCCTTAGTCTTTAAATACAATATAATTAATAGGAATTATCATTCGTTATTTAAACTGCTATTTTTAAGTCAATTTCGCTTCATTCAATGATAAAAATCGTCACCAATTATCAGCGAGAAACTTAAAATACTATATACAATCAAGTATTGAAATAAACTAATACCAAAATAATGAATAAAATGAATTTGAGTAAAGAATGAGTTTGAATCTATTCGAGGCAAAACCGTATAATAAAGCTTGTGAACTTCCCGTTAAAAAAAAGCCCGCTTGAAAAGAGCATGTGATAAGTTGTTATTAAAATTAGTCACTATACGAAACTATTTTTTTCCAAGTATACAGAAGCACGAAACTATTTCTGTGTATTGTTTCCTCGGCTAGCGTAGTTTTTTCGAATTTAATTTTTTTTTAAATCCGGGACTGGATGCCCATCGGGTTAAGCAATAGTCTGATAAGCAATTCTTGAGAAAAATAATCTGTCAAGGGTTCTCCATATTACAGAAATACATAAACTCCGATTTTGGAGTAGATTTTCACACTGGTGGATCTATATGTTTCGTTTTGGGAACGAGCATGGTATAAAAAATGTTAATACATGCAAACGTTAAGATTGAATAGAATTTTAAATGGCACACGCTTTTTTATTTATATTCAATACGATGTTTCATCAAATTAACTTTGATTCCACCACTGACTATATTGCGAGTTGGATAAACGTATGTGAATCAAATGAACGGAAAATTTCTCATCAACTTTCGGGAAATTATTATATTTTAAAAGAAAATGCTGTAAATTTGTCCTTGTACCGCTGCGGGGCGTTGTCCTCTGCACTTCACGTTAAATGTGTTGTATGTCGTATACAAGTAGCTCTGTTCATTTTATATTCGTGGATATAATATGTTTACAGAAAAGTCACTGAAATGTGAGTAATTTAAGCATACATATTTTTTCCAAAGGTCTTAAAAATAAATAAAGAATTCATATTTTCGAAAAAAAACTTTTCCTCTTCTATCATTACATCTCTAAATTTTATCGTATCGTACTTTAAATTATTATTATACATAATTTTCAAGTTTACAATAAGTTTAAGTCTATAATATATTATAAATAATATCTACTAAGAAATTGAATCAATTAATTTTTAGAACTAACACTACTTTGTATGCTATTTCAAATATTACTATTTAGCAATGAATATTAGGAATTAATGTATGAAAATATAATTTCATATTCATATAGGATAATTTTGTAGGATAGAGATTATCATGTGCACCTTGCATCCGGGAGATGCGAATTGCATTCCCACATCTGCCAGATTAAAAAAAAAAATAGAAAATGTAGGACCGGATGCCCATAAGGTTGAGAAATTGTGTGATTTTCATGAAAAATAATTTGTCAAGACATGTCTTCAGATTCCAGAGATCCATATACTCCATATTAAGAGTGTATATCTTCACTCTGTGCAGATCTATATCATCCACTTTAAGTCCGGATATGATAAAAACAAAAAATAAATTTTAAATTTTATACCTACCTCAAAATAAATAGAATTCAGAAATCGGTAATCATCTGCTTATGTGAATTAAAGTACATGATAATAATGTATATAAAAGAATTAATCCACTATCATTAAACTATATATAATATTAAATACAAAAAGACCACTCACACTGAAAAAAAATCTCAAAAACAGTTATCTCCGTATTAAAGTAGAAAACGTCATCTAATTTTGCCATAATCAAAAAAATGGAGAATATTTTGATAATAGAATATTCCATAGTTGTTCGCTTTTGGTTTATATCTATTTTGTTGTCAATGGTGAGTTCAATTTACAATAACATAAAGAAAACTCAAAGGTTTTTTTGAGTTAGGATATATTTTTAAAATATAATATATACTTCTATAAGTAACAGATCATTTCTCGTGAGTTGTCATAATGTTTTATGTTACAAGTACATGCTTATATAAAGCCTCATAATAGGCTGTTTACCGCATAAACCGTAAAAGCATATAAATTTTCGTACATTTAATAATATATATGGAAGACACGTTTCTAGCAAGAAGCCCGTATAACAGAAATATTATATGCCTGTTTACAAATAAAAATCCATGCATTTGATATCGATCCGAAATCGCTGTTTTATTACGAATTTGCGTTATGTTATATGCCATAAAATAGACGTAACAAATACAATGAGAAAAAAAGTCATCATCACCATTGTCATAGTTACAGCTCAAAGCTGCCCTCGGCTTATTTTAGTAATATTTTGACCCTTTAGCTATCACGGTATATTTCAAAATGTTAGTAAAATTTTATAAAAATTATATATTATTTTTCGACATACCAAACTAGGTAACTTTTTTGTTAATTGTGCATGACATTAAAAAAACCTACGTAAAGATCAAAAAATAATCGGTCTCATTACCACTTGCTGTAATCATGAACAACGATGTATTATTATTAAGCAGCTAAAGGGTTAATACTCTACAAAACACTCTACCATTCACTCTACTGGTTACCGAGATCAATAATTTTAAAGCCTTCTTCTATATCTTCTTCTATTTATATTAAAAGCCACTTATTCTTCTTTCGTGCCCTCATATGACCAGATGGTTGAAATAAGCAATATCAATCTAGTTGATTTCATGTAAAGTTTATATTCAGCATATAGGCTGTATTTTTCTTATTTTATATCAGAGTAAATTGACATTCAGGTTCTTTAAAAAATTACGTCTCCAGCCAATTCGTTTTTGTCTTCCCAGATTATATCAAAATTCTGTAGTTTCGTTGAATACATAATGTAAATAGTATTTACCAACCTTTCAAGACACCGAAATCTGATAAGCTTAAAAAATAAGCAGATCAAGTTAAGACTTCTTTGATGCAGCTGCAACCGATACCCTAGCCAAGTACAGCGTGACAATTCCACTTTTATTTTCATACATGGATACAGTATTTATTATAATATTACTGATATCAAAAATTGACCTTGTTGTATGGATCGTTTTTTAAGAATATTGATCACGTCTCTTATTTGATTTAAGCAACGATATTATAAGAGTTTTGTATTGAAAGAATTTGTTGTTTTATATGACAGATCGATGGATATTTTAGAATAATACATTATTCATTACGCTACTTTTTAATAAGAAACGCTCTCTTTAATTATTACGTGTACTATATTTACTAAGGCAAATTGAAGATTCATATTCTTGCCATATACGTATAAACATATTATATAGACGTGGTGTAATCAAGATTGTTTCAATTCATAATCATACAAAATCGGTGATGTGAACATCTTACATACTCTAATTGCTTTGATAAGACATTGATTTAAGTTAAATGTAATGTTCATATTATGCTTCACTTCAAGGTGAGTGAAACTTTAAATTATTCGGTCTTGAATGTATACTATAATGTATTATATGTATCAATATTATTATATCAATATGAAAAAGCAGAAAATTTATAGTATATTTTTGTCCGATATAAATAGTTTATTCGTCAAATAGATAAAATTCATTAAGCCGATGATTAATGAAATCGAACTGTTTAAAACATATACATGTAAATAGTATTTAATAGAAATTTAGGATGCCTGAATATATGTAGTTGGTTTCACAGATAGATAAATCAGGTTAAAACTCTTAGGCATCTAGGGTTCATCTTTTTACCTTCATCTCCATCGCCCATTTTCTTACATTCTCATTTTGAGCCATCATAGTACCATGACCCGAGCATCAGCACACTTAAATGCGTGGTAACCTAAGTGTTGGGTAATTTATATTAACTCCCGGGCCATTCCCGTCGAATAAAGTAGATCGCTTCTCGGTATCAAAGCTCCGGAATACGCCTGATTAAAACCAGGTGTAAGGACGGGACGGCTATATGATGGACACATTAGGTAGTATCTTTCGCAAGACTCTATTCTAAATACTTACTGTTCGTCTACTCTAAGCCTGTGTTAGGTGCAAGGATTTACAAAAGTAAAATACCACCGTTAGAATCCATTTATGAATACATATCTGGCATTATTTGACGAGTTATGAATATTTTACAGAGATAAATAAAAGTGCCATACTTATAACCCATCAGCAATTTAACAGACAACAGCGGTCAATAGATTAAAATATACATGAAAAAAATCTGATATAGCCAGAAATAATTTTGAATATGATAATTTTGAATACGTTAATGATTTATTGTATGGGAACATTTTATTACGTTGGGAGTGGTGTGACTGCCAAAGGGTTCCTGCACAAAATTTGCTTTGTTAAAAATTTGCACTATGCTTATTTAGTCGTCAGAATAAAATCGGCAATAATTTCGCCGGCCGATGCGTGCAGTAATAACAAAATGCAAATTACAACAAAACATTTCGGTCGGACGGTCTTCTGTCTGCCCGAATTTATGTCATTCCATTCATTAAAGTTCCCACTTCCGATTGTAATCAAATGGCCAAAAGCGCTCGGAAAACTTTTTGTATTATGTAACTAAAGTCCGAACTAGTTTGGGGACGGACTATTTTACTATCATCTTTATCGTGAATAAGTCAAAACCAACTGAAACCGATATTTTTTCTCTATAATACGTTTGAATGACCAGAAAATAATGTCGTTTTTAATTTTAAAAGTATGCGTTCGAAGAAAATCATATTTATTTATCTTTATCTGCATATTCATCTGTTAAATTATTTCTTTCATCGTATACAACTCTTTTCCTTCATTTTACTGTTGTTTTCAGAAAATTCCGGATGTTTTGAATTGAAATAATCTTTTTCAACCCTTCGTAGCTTAAAAAAAATGTTGCATTGACCTAAAAGGGTAAAACTCCAATAGTACAAGATCTAGAGAGTGCGGAGAGTACACATTCTTTATTGTATCTTGTATCGTTTTTGATCCATGCCGTCGCGTATTGTCGTGCTACAAACACTTGTTTGTCATTTTAAACGGAAGTACGTTTTTTCCTTATTTCTTCATTCAAGTAGTCTATCTAATTGCAATAAATTTGTGTTGCAATTGATAGGTCTGCTTCAAGGACTTACCTATCACAGATCCCACATCATTTTAATCTGTGTTACATTGTATTTTACGATGAAGGATATTTAACCGTATCACATTTTACATGGAAAATCCATCACAATTCTTATTTCGCTTTATACCGTTGAATAAGCAATTGAAAAAGTAGATTCATTTACGCACATTGTAATATCAATATCTGATAGTTGTATGAAATTATATAGGTTTAAAATAAAAATTTTAAAAACAAATTTTTAGTATTATTTAAAATTAGTGGATCATTTAGTTATTCAGTTCCACACTACATACAAACATAAAACAAAATAAAACTTTTAATTATAATATTGGTCGGTACTGTTATAGAATAGGTATAATACGAGTTTTATCTCATAAAAAAGTTATTCATTGTGTGTATAATAAATTAAATGCTCGAATCAAAAGAGAAAACCTATTTTTTTTTAATTTAACGATAAAGTTTTAATTCAATTGCGAGTTCGCCCCTGTAATAATAAAACCGAAGCGTATCCCTATTTATAAAGTTCGCGTACATAAATGTGTCATTGGATTTTTTTACTATACGCAATTTACGTAAAAATATTCGTTGCGCATAGTTTCATTTATTTTTATTTTTTCTTTGCAAATTTTATACATTTATTTCATTTTTTTTGTTTTTTATGTAAGATGACTATTTACGACAAAAATACACGTATGCGAGACAAGTGAATGTATTTTGAAAATATATATAAATGTTTGACATTTTTTTGGATTATTCTCAAACATAACATATCTAAATTATAAAATAAATTATCGTACATTTAAAATGATATTTTTAATTTAGACGACTTTTCTCTGTAAATGTGTAACAACTTCCGAACTGATAACATACGCCTAATAAACATCGTATTGAACTCCATATTTTTTTACAACAACAATTATCATTTATGCTCAGCTGATTTGTTTTTGCCTCGCCAATAATGCGTCAAGTGATAATATGCATGCTTAAGCTATTTTTAAGTTAGAGGTTTTAATTAGAGCTACGAATTATCTCGCCAAACTTTGCTTGTTCCATCAGGCCACGGACGAGTTAGCTCGCCAATTATTTTCAACGTGATATGAGTTCATCAGAAATTTATTTCGACTTTTATTTTATACAATCGTATTCTACCAACTATTGACGAGTGGGTAAATTTTTTACAGAATCTCGAATATCGATATATTAACCGAAATCAGAAATTTTAGTTTTAGCATTGACTTTGAAGTTTGTTACATGTCATTCAGGGTTATTTTTATGATAACATGCATTGATAAATGGACGGAAGTATTAATTCAAAATCATATACTTTCGTTGTTTGTATATATTATTTGATTGAACAATAACTTATATCTACTTAAAGATGTGTAGTGTGTAAAAGTAAAAAAAATATGACGACAATCGAAGTACAGATTGATGTGAATAAATCACTAAGCATTGTGTTTTTAATAACTATACATAACCTAACACTTAAACTAAAATTCTAAATATGTTTATACATGGTATCACTATACACGAATATTATTTCATTTTTTTTTTGCAAGTTGAAAACATTAGATATTAAAAATTGTAACCATACGCAATAAAAAAATTACAATGATTATCAATGTAACCGAAGCAATTTTGATGAGCGTAGATATATCCGTTACGACCAGATACGTTAAAAAATAGATGCTTGTGACAGAGATTCCTAATTTAAGTTCATATGTATATAGAGCAAAAAAGCAATGATTCAACTAAATATGTACAGCAAAAGGCTACGAATATCAACGAACTTTAATGAACGTTAGAAAATTACTACGAACTTCGAAAAATCGTTCGAGGCAACTTTTATTCTAGTTATTTAGCGGTTCATGAAGTTAAGACAATCTGTCATGTGTATAGTTGGTAACTGCAATAAGTTTCACTAAACTTGGTTTGTTGCAAGCGGAGTTAAATAACACGGTGTCCGTAGCGTAACAGCTTTGTCATAACGATTCTTTAAGACAAACTTTTGAGAGTATACTTCAAGGTGAACAATGCACTGGAAATGCACCCCACTTCATAGACGAGATATTCACCTTTTAACCCTTCTTGTTCTAATTACTTAAAATAAAAGCACTTTAAAATTTCGGTATTCCGTGAAAGCTTAATTTCAGTTAATAATTTAATTAAGCTTGGAATAAAATAAGACTAGTTAAATACAATTTAATTTTTTTTTAGCGGAAGACTTAACAATATTTTAAATTGGTTTTATCAACTGTAGGCGTACGAATTGTGTTTAAAATATAAAAATAAAAACTCTACTCTTACAATTATATGACACATTTGTACCGAAGAAACTGTAAATAACTACGTTATTATCATAATTTAATGTAATGAAATCAAACAAAATTCCAATGATTTATCAAAAGATACGTCCAGTGAATCTTTCAACCTGATCACCTGTATATTGTTCAGTTCATTGGAGATCCGTGTGATCCATAAAAATAAAACTTGAAAAATCTCGAAATGAATGCAGATACGAGTCCTAACAATGTTATATCCGAAGCTCAGCAATTTAAAAACGCGATACATAAAGCACTCGACTTCCAAGATGTTAGTACGTTAAACTTTTTTTATAAATATATAAGTGGACTATGGAACGTAGAGAATATAGATCTCTAACGCCTAAAATGTCTATCCCAAAAATAAAGTATTTTAATCTCCGTAATTTGAGAAACGAGGATTTACATCAACTGTTTTTTTCACGAAAATTGGTTATCAGCTAATTACTTAACATAGTGGTAACCGTAAAAGATACAGGAAACATGTTATCTTAGATATTGTGAAATAAATTGTACAAGTAATTTATTATAATGATATATAAATGAGAATTAAATATATATTAATGTATCGTAGTTTAAAATTTCTTAGAAAGTCAGGGGTTCGAAACGAGTGGCGCTCGAGACTAGCAGGCAGCATCTGAGAGCAATTTGCCGGATAATCTTACCGAACACGCCCTGTCAGCGACGCGATAACAACTTTCCTTGTACGAATTATGCCCCTCACATAGTAAGTACGAGACGTAACAAGTTTGGCGAGCATGCTCCAAAGTTTCACGGCTACTGTGTCACTGGGATCCACTATATGAAGCTGAAAAGTTTAACTGATAAGTGCTCTAGAACCTTCTTTATAATAAATATATTATGCGTTGTAAATGATTTTTACAGTTTTCTGTCAAAATGGATATTATATGTAATACTCTCAAATTCAATCAAAAATAGGTTTTATTTTAAATCCTTTCTATAAATACTTGATTGGCATAATTTTTTCACAAACTTAACAATTGAATGTAATTTTTTTATATTTCATAAACATGTATTTTGTAAATTAAAACGAATTAGCATAGGGAAATTCCCTAATCAATAAATCAGGTTATAAGATCTGAATATACATTTTAATGAGCAAGTGTACATTATTAGCCTCGTTCCTTACGTAACAAACTTGACGAGTCCCGCTAAAAAGAAAGTCTTACGTGTTACGACTGTGTCATTTGTTGTATTTATATAAGATATTAAGCCAGCTTAGATTAAACATAAGTGTCTTTTCTGCCATGTATACATTGACAGTTTTTTACTAAACATTTCATTGTTTAGGTTACAAAAAACATGAGCAACAAAGAATTAACGATATAATAGAACGTATACAAATAAATTAATTTGTTGAACTTCGTGCTTATCTGTGTGAGGTATCATTATAATATGTAATATATTTGATCCTGAAAAAATGAAAGAGAGCAATATGCGTGGAAAGAGAAAAACATCTTCATACGTTTTTCAAGATAAAACAATTTTCACCCCTAGTCGAAATATAATATAAACGATATAAATAGAAATAAATCTTGTTGTTCTAAGAACTAAACTATTTATAGAAGATTTTTAATTTTGTTTATTTTTATAATAATCCGTCTTTAATCTAACCCTAAGATCGTTTTCTTTTGTCAATAAATCAAAGTTCCATCATAGATACCAGTTAAATTACACTCGAAAAAGAAGTATTGCAAGAACTTTAAATATTAGTAATAAGTTAAAGGAATAATTTAAATTCAAAAAATTTTCAAATTTCCACAATATCATGTTAATTGCGTAATCCAAGTTAATCTTCATGTTAACAATTTGTTATCGTAAATACTTTTCTTTCTCTATCTGAATATGCGTAAATTTTTATTTGAAAACTTTTTAAAATACGGCTTTAATACATTCGATGAAAGCAGAAGTTAGAATAGATATTTTATAATTTAAATGTGAAGTTTTTAAGTTGATTATTCTTTGAATTTGTTTGACTTTCAGTGCTTTAGCGAGTATCTTTTTTCACTATTTCCTTAGAGATAGCAAGTAGTAATAAGAAGCTTTTCTCAGAAGGTCTAAAAGCTCCTAAGTCCACACGGCAGGATATTTGAAGGGGCTGGTATCCGGCAATGAGCAGACCACATCCTTCCTGCGCGTCCCGAGAGCGTAGAATCTTCTACCATAACAGCCTCCTAGCATACAACCTCCCAAAATGGCGGAGAGCCCATGCCTCCTGGTAGCTTTAAAGCCCTTGAGAATGCGATTAGCCCATTTGTTATAAGATGGTATAAGCAAACCACTGTTTACAGCTTTGTTTGCTTAGAGATTTTCACAATGCATTAATTTATAATTACATTAGTATTAAAGCTATAGAGGCACTACAAGCAAATATTTAAAAACTGCATAGTAAAATTTAATTAAGGTATTTTGTATTCACTACGAATAACATATATTAGCTTCAAATGCATGCTCCTTTATATAAAATATTAAATAATAAAAAAAAAAATTATAGTCCAAAATTTATAATTTTGCTAATTTTTAATGACACCATTAAGCACTTATAATTTGACAGAATAAAAATTATTCTCAGAAACACACTTATAATAAGTAATTAAAATGATTTTTTTTTTATAATATATTTTCGTAATGTGTAGATTCCTTATCATCACCGTAAATTTTATCATAATATTCCTTAACACATTCTTTGTTTTATAATACTAAATCGATCCAGAATTATCATTTCGACTGTGGAAAGGGAAAAGAATGTGACCCTCAGCTTAGGCAAAATAGCTTTTTTGATATTTATAATGTATACAATTTTATACACGTTCTATCAAAGGGATGCAAGCTAGGATGTCAAATTAGTATCCGTTTATCATTAGTATAAGTTTAGTTTTTAGCTTTGAAAAAAGGATGGCCCGTCAAATTTTTGAACAGGAAAAAAGACTTCCACCACATTAATTTTATTCATTTTTCTTAAATAACTTATTGAATTAATATTAGTTAAATAGGTTACATAAGTTTATTTACTTAGAAGCTACTTAAATAATATATATATTTAAAAATAATAATTTGGCTAGTATGTTATTACGTAGTTAACTTTGAAATAATAAAAGTATACTTTTTATTATTTTATGGAAAAAAAATCATATCTAGTTTTGTCGATTGCTTTAAATGTGCAAGTGTAGAATTTTTCGAATAAATACATGTCTTGAGTGTATTGCTACCAGAGCAATTCGACTTCCCGAGAGAATGAAATGCACATATACACTAAGTTTTCAAATTAAATGAACACTGTTCGTAGAAGAAAGTTTCTAGCATTTCCGGTACTTTGAGTCTATATTAGTATTCTTTGCTTGTCTCTATGGCAATTGTATCTAGTTAAATTTCAGTTAATAACAAAACTAGAAAGAAAAAAAAACTAAACTTTTTTCGATATTGATATGTAAAAAGATATGTCGCCCTGATCTATTGTAAATATTTTCGTAAAACAAAAACATTTTTTCAAACAATATTTTCGGAAAAAAATTCTACTATTTAAATGTTATCGTGATTTTATACAATAGAATTATAAAATTTGTTAGATTATGCTGTATTTTGTATGAAGATAATGAAAATGTGCACACTGAAAATCATTTAAATAAAAAATTGTGATCTCAAAAACAATAAAGCTTTGTATTTTGTTAAGTTTCGTATAATTATTGTTTAATATTGTTATCAAGAAATCAGTCGAGAGTGATTTATCGCTGTATAAAGCCTCCCAAAACTACCTTTAGTTATTTCAGTCGTCAGTTGTTTTCTGCCACGAATTCCGATGAATTTCTCAGTGTATGTGATAGATTTTATAAAAATGCTAAGCTGGCAAAATATAAAAATATTTTACAATATCGTTCGGCAAATGATGATAATGTGCCATGAAGTATTAGCTTCTTAACACATGAGATTGGGAAAAACGCTCTATTTAAAACGACTGAAATAAAATTTATTAGTAAGAATTAGCTAAATAATAAATATTGTAAGCAATAAATATAGAATACATAGATTACTATAACGTAAGAAATTGTTTTAATAGATGTCTTCGCGTGAATTGATTGTTTCAGTACTGAATATTTAATGAATATAAATATTCAAAACATTTGAAAAAAGTATTTTAATCAAGAAACCGTAATCATGGTCATTTTTATAAGACTGAAGGTATGAAAAATTTCAAAAAAACTCTAAGGAGAGAATTTATAAAAAATTGTGTTTGACAATGTATATTTTGATTTTTATTTTAAATACAACTTAAAATCTGAATGGGTTTGCGTTTGTTTTATAATAAATACCAATTAGTATCGATTACGACAGTAGTGGTTTAACTAATAAGGAATAAGAATAAAACGTTTGCTTGATAAAAATTGAACCATAGTTGTTTATTTGATAAGACGCACACGTGTGTGAGATTCCGCAAAAACGAAAATAATCTCATATGTCTGCGTTTTCTTCCCCACACATTCCCGATAAGATTTGCAAGTAGCTGACGCAGCGTCACTTAACCGTCTTCCTTTCACTCTCATATTCTCACGAACCAACATACATTGCAGACTTGTCTAATATTTGTTACCGTCGGACGTCTTGTAAAGAGACGTAACTCCACTTAAACTACATATAGAAACTTGAATAAAAATAAAATAAACATTTAGCGTCGATAGTAACTCAATAATTTTGCCAAGTAATAATTTTCAACGTAGAGTGAGCAACATACAAAGCACAACTTCAACTGAAGAGAAGGAAGGATATTAAAACTGTTTGTATAAAAAATGCACAACCATATACTTACATATTAAAGCTTCAAAATAAACAAATCTACTTGCATTCTCGTTGCATTATATTAATCAGTTTTATATTTCCGTTATCAACCAAAATCCAACGTCATGCGTTACGTATCATTTCTCCGATACATGTGACCCTTATTATAGTCGTTTAAAAACAATTGTAATTGTTTAAAATACAATTAGATTAAAAGCTTCCTCTTTTATAGGGTATGTATCGATGTTTCAAAGCATGCACCTAGTGACTACCCCTACCTATCAGGCATTATCACTTTCTACGCAGTGCAGTTACTTTAGTTTAGGTCTTCCGGCTCAACGGCTGTCCCTTTTGGTTTGATGAACTTGATCCTTTTACGAGATTATGTATCTTTCATTATTGAAACATGTATCAGTATAATGAGATTCAATTGAAAGTATTTGTCGATAATTAATTTGTTTATCATTATTATCAGTATATTATAAACAATACTAAGTTTAATTAAAAATAGCGACTGTAAAATATTTGTTTGGCATTGATATTAGAATATATGTATATCTTTACGATTAAATATCTGGGAACTCATTTATAAAATGTGCTATTATGTGCCTTTTTATATATTAACCGAGATATAATTATTTCGTTTTGTTTGTCAATCTTTGATACTGACTATAGCAAAGGAAGTAACCCTCACAAAACAAATTTTAGAAGAGACAAAAGTGTCTCTGGGAGGAAAACGCTGAAATATAAGAATGAAAAATTCAAAATTGTGTTTTATAAAAATAAATAAAAATAGTCTATTATATATGGTAAATTCATGTTAGTCTCCCCGGTTGGTAGAGTGCTTGCCTAGCGATCCGGAAAATGTGAGCTCAATTTTGTCGATTTTAAAAATCCAAAAATGCAGGACTGTATGCCCATTGAGTTGAGTAATTGATTGACAAAAAATTCTCGTGAAAAATAATCTGTCAAGACGTTTTCACATTACGGAGCTCCATATACTCCTCTTTCGGAGTAGATATCTTCACATTGTGTAGATCCGTATGTTCCATGTTGGGAGCGAACATGGTATAAAAAAAAATTCGTTATAAAAGAATATTTAACAGGCATATTCTTTACCCGTCCGCCATGATATGTTCGTTACACTAGAAATTTTATTATGTTGGTATTCACCATAGCGGGATTTGACTGTATTTAATAAGCATTGTTTGAGGAAGATGTTAATATATTTCTTGAGTAAAGTTTATAAAAGCTCGTTAAAATAAATAATAATCTTAAATCAATAAACACTCGATAAAAGCAATTGTAGTTTTATTATAAAACTAAAATTTTGGTTACGGTTGTTTGCATGAAGGGTGACTCTGTGTCTTTCTTAACATCCCTCATCCAGTGTCTGGGATTGAATCAATGATGATACTCCGTTTTTCTCTTCAGCTAGGAGATAAACGATTCTTTAAAACGCTGTATCAAGTTATCGCGGCATGTCATATCCGCTTGGGCAAACTATTGACGTGAATTTCAAAAGAGTGCAGCCTTCTCGCCGAGCTTCCGGCACGGAGTACGTCGGACGGTTCATTAATCAATCTACAAGAATACGCCTTTCCGCCCTTGCGCGAAGGGTAAATCTTTGTCGAGTTTTGTTTTATTTTTATATAAAAATAAATATTCTATGATATACACGGTCTGGTACAAACTAAAAAACGTAGCAGTCTTTAAAAAATATCGTGTTTTTAAATAACGTTTTTCGTTATAAAATATTGTTTAACTTCTTTTGTTAGTTAATAGTGTTATAAGTAATATAACAAACGTAAAGCTTCTCAAAGAAACAAGTATTAAAACACGTCGTTAAAAGACAATTTAATGAAAAACTTTTAATTTATTATCTTATTTATAATTATTCATAGCTAGGTATTACAAAATGGAATTTAAAATTGGCGTTTATTTATGAATTCCAAATTCCGTAAAAAGCCTTAAACCTCAAAATTTCGATGCGACTCCAAAAAAAAAAATCCAGGAAATGTCAAAATTCCGAAAAACTTCGAGATTTCAAAGTCTGACCGAATTCCAAAAATGATAAAATTCGTATTCAGATTTTTTTTATTTTCTCGAAATATGCAATCCTTATTTATAGGTGAAGCGATAATTTCACAAACGATAAAATGTCCATATTTTTAATATTGTCAAAAGTGAACCATAACATGTATGAACAGTAGCAAGACGATAAGCATAAGAAAGAGTTGAACGAGAATTGTTTGTCAGACGAGTAATTACTCAAGGTAAATGTCATTTCTAGATCTTTGGAATTCTAACCTAGATTTGTTACCTTTTAAATATATAGATAATCGCAATCATTGAAAAGAATATCTGTATATACTAGAGATTAATAAATACACTTGTATCTTTATGTGTGGTGTACTTCAGTTCAAATCTACTGGAATGTCACCTAGCCACAGTCAGATTGATTGAATTGCAAGTTTTAACAGAGTGTGACTATGCATTGATAGTGATGTGACAATCAAAAATACTGTAGCCAAAACTTATAAAATCTGTAATGCTTGCAAAATTTATATTCATTCACTGTTCATAGATTTCTTTTTCATTGTGTATTTATTTGTGTGTAAATGTCATCAGACTGGAATGGTGGATATTTTAAAACGTCCATGAATTACGGATCGACAGCCGGTATATCATATATTCTTCAATATTATTGCAGTTGCAATATGTGATACAACTCGCATTGATTGATTTGAAGAAAATTTTTTTAATCTTATAAATAAATTTATTGATCACTGTAGCAATTTTAACAAAAAAAAAAAAAACAATTTTTAAATCAATTATTACTCAGAAACAAAGTGCATACGTATCAGACGAGAATGTAAATTTCAATTCACTGCTACATATCATAACTCAATGTTTTGTGTCAGTTGTTTAAGATTTTTGTAAAAATGTAAATTATAAAACAGACTGTCAAAATGCCACTGCATTTTTTATTCAAAGAATCTGACTTAGTCTACAAGTGAAGTTTTTTGACGGTGGGAAATACATTTTTAAATCGTTTTTAACTTGAGAAAGATTCTTATGTTAGCTCTTAGAAAATCACAAAAATAGGTTCGGTCAGAATTTTTTAGTTCTTCTATGTAACTTTCTCATATGTATTGTTTGAAAAAAAAAAATGTTACTGTTAATTAAAAATATAGTAATTCCTATGGCGGAATAGTAAGCGCGCATGTTACGGTATCGAAAGTTGAAGATTCGAATCTCTCTGCTGAAAGGATTTTTAACAATTCAAAGATATAGAATTGAATGGTCTGTGCGTTGAATAATTGACTGACAAGTGACTTTTTTGAAAAATTTATAACAATATACTTTTCTAAAATGAAATACTTTAAATATATTAAAAGCTTTAGACTTTAGACTTAAGCACTGTAATATCCATGTTTTATATGCATCCTTTACATTTTTAACGTGTACAGAAACGTAAGACAAAGATTTTGCAATACAGCGATATACATATTTGCTTTTTACAGTATTTTTTTAACATTATTAAGGTCAAAAGTTTTAATAATGGAGTGGAAATTATAAAAATATTTAGGAATAAGAATGTGATAAATAATTATAAGTATTGATAAAAGCAATAAGTATTTTAAATTTATCTCCCCGGTAGCGTAGTTAGTAGCATACGCGCCTGGCAATCCAGGATTTCCCTATTCGTTGGATTTGAAAAATCTGAAAATGCAGCGCTGGATGCCCATCGGGTTGAGTAATTTTCTGACAAACAATCATCGTGAAAATAAACTGTGAAGACATTTTCATATTGCAGAGATCCGACTACTTCTATTTCGGAGTGGATATCTTCTAACTGTGTAGATCCATATGCTCCACGTTGGGAGCGAGCAAGGGAAAAAATAGTTTTTTAGATTGCGTACTGATGATATATTCAATTTTACAATTTAATATTATATTATATGTGAAAATATTCTGAAATAAAAATTGAAAAGTTAAGTGATGTAGAATATTGTTCAATGGTTAATTGGAAATAATATTCAATAACGGTTTATGGAGATCGTTATACAAATTAGCAATTTACGGGGTGATGCGTTTTGTGAACAATAATTTGTTTGTGTTTTGACAGGTCTGTTTGAAATTTGACGTTGCACTGATCGCGGTCGAATATGTGCTCAGTAGGGTGGAAAATTCAGCATTATGAACAAGCAGTCGCATACAATCAAGTACTGTTCTCTCATACAAAGCCGACAGTTAACGCTATTGCATCAAGAATGCACTGTAATGCACAGTCATGCTGCACTGAACGCCAGATATTAAATTTTTTGTTTTGTTTCCTTGAGTGCAATTTTATAAATGGCTTTGTGAAGATTTTTTCAAGAATATTACGAAATACATTAATGAAATACATACCTTTATTAACTCATTGAATGCTAAGCAACAACATATTACTGTTCGTGTAAGCAGCGAGCAATGCTAGTAACGATATTTTTGCGTATATTTTTTCAACACCAGCTTCAAAAAAAAAAATGCATATGAATCTATTTTTACTCTAGGAAAATATCTACTTCAAAAATAAAATATTATTTATATGATAATATGGGTTTGATTCCCACGTCTACGGGATTTTTAAAAATCCGAAAGAAGGCCTAAATGCTCATTGAGTTGAGCAATTACCTGACATCCAATTATTGTAAAAAATATTTTTTTAAGATAAGTATTTTCAAAGCGCCTTTACACTGTGTAGATTCATTTTATGCTTTATTTTCGAAGCGAATATGGTTTAAATAATTATATGAATCTATACTGTGTAAAAACTCACAATAATAGATTGAAAAATGCGTTGTAAGCGAGTTGTTAAACTGATGTAGTATCAGCATGTTTTTTAAGTGACAGAATATAAGATATATGATTTAAACAAAAAACATGTACTTTAAATATCTGCTTAAAATCAATAGTTCATATGTGTCTCTGTTGTATGATTTAATTACAATCAATTGAACAAAAGCGGAAACGATAATGATTTAAATATAATCAAGTGTCGAGTTATATATGTTGAGATGATACATAAAGAAAAGATTTTGTGTATGTGATAAAATCTTAAAATACTATTAAGTATTTACACTTAAAGCAAATTCAAAAGGAGTATTGACTTTAAGTCTTATCCTTCCTTAGTTAGAACGCAATTAACGTAAAACACTCCATAACTAAACAAACTTCGCATGTGGATCAAACACAATTAAATTTTAATAATCCGCCCGCACGCACTAACATATCTTGAAAGCATCGTTAGAACTTTGCCAAAGTATGTACCGATCTCCATACTCGAGAAGTTTTAACCCAATAACAGGGTAGCTTATTGAGGAATACTACAGTGTATTCACACATTCAGTTAGAGTGTGTATTATTTATAATCTGAAGTGTAATTTAAAAAATAAAGTAATAAGCACTTGTGTAAATATTGTCATTTTCTAAACACTACATTATTAATTTAAAATATTTATTGTATCACTATTATTTCGTGTAATGCTTGTTTGTTTTCCGTCTAATTAACGTCTAATAAATTTTAAAATTAAGCAGATAGAGATTCATAAAATATCTTACGTAGCTAATTGTCAATATATTGGAACTTACATCTTTCAACGCTCAAAATTACGTACGACTCAGCTCACTCATTATTGAGACAGCACAATTTTTATCAAATATTTGATGTTTATCGTTTATTTAATTTGATCTTAGATTTTTTTCCTGCACCACTTCGATTTTTTCGCATTAACTGGTTTTTCGTATACACTGCTTTTTTTGGCCTCTTGAAAAATGTTGGAGCGGGGTTTCACTAAATAAGGTGCCAGAGATGTAGGACGTTAATAATTATGATAATGGCATCACAACCAAAATAGCTATCGACAAAACTAATTGTGCCGGACAATTATAATTGAATGTACGTATACATAATAGATATGAATTCACGTACCATTTAGTGTGGATATTGATAACATCCCGAGGCTCCGTAAATACACTATAGGAGAAGATGTAACTATGAGATAAGACGAATCTGCCATGGAAAGTTTTCGAGCAACACTCGAAGCTTATCCTGGCGCTAAGTGATATCGCCATCCTAGCACATAACATACTTAAACTTTTCCCGACTTTGCCAGGTATTTTCACCGAGTAGTTTTCAACGTAATATAAAGTAAGTCGCGATAATGGCGACCCGCACTATATGCAGTCTTCTGTGAAAATTGGACGTTTTATTTAAAACTATTTAAGTTTTTAAGTAACGCGATATGTATATGGATTAAAAATATACAGAAAAGGTAGATACACAGCATGTATTTCGTGATTTAAAAGGTTAGTTCACAGTTAATAATTTAAACAGAACATTGAGGATATATTTTACGGTTGGCTTGCTATATATATATAATGTTTTCGTATACATATGGATAAAATTAATTGTAATAAAATAATTATATATTGACTAAGTAAAAAAAAAACCAACAGTTGGACAACAGATTTGGAAATAGTGGTTGCATCCTACTATTGGAAGTTGTTTTCCCCGTGGCCAACAAATAGAGGTGGTCCATATTTGTATACTTGTGAGTTTTATTCCTGAAGCTAGTTATTTGTTTTAACCATTAAACTCACTACTGTATACTCAATGGATTAAGTAATTGGGTGGCAACTAATTGTCTTAAAGAAATCAGTTACGATAAGTTTTTACACTATGGAGAACCATATAATTATATCATAATGTGGGAATATTTACACTGCAGAGATCTATATGCTACATTTTCAGAGCATACGTGGTAAAACATACGATTGTAAACTGAACGGCTTAATCTGAGTGTTTGAACTATAACGTATATTGTTTCACTTTAGCAAAGTAACTATATGTATTAATATACATAATAATATTTTGATAGTAAAAGTAATTCTTGATTTCATATAAAAATAGCTCAATGATCATTAGATAAAAGAAATTAAATATAAATATTTCTATGGCCTAGATTGAGTAATATTGATAGATGAATAATGTAGTAATAAGTAAGTATGTTTAGACTTTCATCATTTGGAAGATAAAATAAAATGTGTTCATTTAACATAAACCCTTTAATGAAGCTTTATCGTCATTTATTTTATCTATATTGTATGTTAATAATCAAATTTATCATTAGTCAACTTGATGGTTTTTATCATAGCTGTCACCTAAATACAATATACCTAAAAAAATATAGTACAAATATAAACATTTATGTAATATTTAATGTTCTTGGTCGGCTATTGTCTGTTTTTTGTTATTTGTATGTTAATAGGATAGACTATAATATCAAGTCATGTACGAAATAATGAGCAACAGTGTTTCAATGTACCTTTACATATAATATTAAACATAGAAATAAAAAAATAAACATCAATTAATCGTAGAAACTCTTGTAAAATATTTTACCAAAATATTGAGTAAATGTAAGCATGTTTAAATTTAATCATACATTTTCATTTGCTCTTTCAATTATATTATAATAAAATAATTTTATTAATTATAATACATACATACTACTACTAGAAATTACTACAATAATCAGGAATTAAAGTATAGTGCGTGTCATTTTCAGATATAGCATTTCTTCTATGTATATGAATGTTATGTATTGCAGTATTAAAATGATTGCTATACTATTAGGTCGGTTCATATGAAATTGCCGATTTTCGTTTAGTCGTCAATGAACCGC
>JAGVSQ010003688.1:0-20993 GCA_022683975.1 Rhyacophila evoluta
AATTCCCTCTATTCTTTTATAAAATTTAATCAAAATGAAGAATATTGGAAGTTTACTCATATTTATCAGATTCAATGAATTGATGTATTATCTTTTATTATGCATTATTTTATTAATTTGATCCATTGTCAGTGATTTATTCAAAAAATGGACTCTATGTAAAGAGTTTTATTTTAGACTATTTTTCATGTTTTTTGCTCTTTTTAAAAAAACGTTGTGCGTGAGTTTAACCATATTTGTTCTTCCAACCGTGCAAGTCAATTATCTTATACTAATTAAATGTTCTGTCAATTTTACATGTCAAAAATTTAACAAAATTAAAAGGAAGCATTTTTAAACTGTTTTATATGTTATACATCACAATAGTGTTACTAACAATATGATTATTTATATTTTAAGAATATAGTAAAATAGATAGATAGATGTCAGTGATTTCATAACATGAAATGAGACAATAATTAATATAATAAATGTAATAAAATGTAGTGATGATTTTTTTGCTGTTTTTTTTTAAATGCTACTTGTGATTCAATGTGATAGATATAAATAATAGAATTCAATGACTACAATAATAAATTCTTGTGAAATAAATATATGATTATCATCAACATTTATGTAATTGATAAATTATTGGGGGTGGAATTATTTAAAATTTCACCTCTTTTACGTTGAGTATAACTCAAATTTCAATGTAGGATTTTGATGGTAATGTATTCAAGTATTGTTGATATAGTATGTATGTTTAATGATTTAAAAGGATTTTTTTCAAGTATTATACGCATTTAAATTTCAGGCCCAAAACACATATCACAATTTCAAATCTATGACCATTTATACTGATCCAAATTGGTACAGTTTTCGTTTTGTATATGCTGCCAGTAATTTAAGAGTTAATCTGAAAATTATTTTAACAAAATTTAATTTGAAGGCGGTAATTCATATTTATGTATGTTTTTGGTATTCTAAGAAACCCTATATAAAATAATTCCATGTAGCTGATTTCGCCAATTCCAATCTCGACTATACCTGCCGAGACTATTTAGTATTTTTATATTCTGAATATATTTTAGTGATCCTGTTTTTTTATATAGGTAATAATTTAAGTTAAATTAGCTATCATGAACACTTTATAGAACCATAAAGCTACTATAGTATAAATGATAAATGGCCTGGAGTATTTTTATTTTACTTCAATGTTGTGTTGTTAATTAACAAATTCTCTATTACATGTTGATTATGAAACATCGTAGTGTGTTAAATAAATGTTTATTTATTTTTGAATAAGTATTTTTAATTGATGATAATGTTATCTGAATATACTTTTGCAGCATTGACATTTCTTACACATTCCAGTTCTTTAAAAATCAAAAGGTTTAGATATACATAAAAAATATTGGTTTGATTCAGATAGATTTTAAATGCACTGCATTTTAATTCAATTCACAAAAAATATAATGGTACTATTATTATTTAAGCTGTGCAACAAAGATATAAATTACATTGATTATTAGAGAAATATCAAATTTTCTTATGCTAAAATTGTAATATTTTGATTGAATCTTTCACTTTTATTTACTGCTAAATTAATATTTCTTGAATAAAATTCTTGATACTGTGCAAAAGAAACTCTCCTTGTTAATTATTCAAAAATCTTCCGCCTCAAAAATAAGAAGTTGATGGAAAACTGTATACTAGTTACGAAATTTTGTCTCTCAATATTTTATACTGTTGAACCCCCTGAGTTTATTATTTTAAAATTATGAATGGAGGAACTCTAGTCAATGATAGTTGTATTTGCTTTTGTTCAGATTTCATTGTAGATAGCAATTTTTGAAACCAATCTTGAATTTTATTTTAATTTAATGTGGTATGAGGACATAAACTAATTTTTTGGATACATTGTATTAAATATTCATGCTTGTATGATATTTTCTAATATACTTTATAACTACATTTTCCAAAAGTTTTCTAAATGATTATTATGAATTTAATTTACCAAGGTAAAATTTAGTAATCACATGTAGAGATTCCTTGACAAGACTTTGTTATTTTTAATTTAATATTTAAAGCGAGCTATATGTATTAATTTTGGAACTTACATTACCAATAATATTAAATTATTCATCAAAGTTGTGTTCAAAAATAATATGTTAAAAGCCTTGTAACTACTGTTTAATTATTTCGATAGATAATTACTTGAATGCAAAGTAATAAAATATCAAGTTAAATTCTCGATCACAGTGGCTTTCTAAATATTTTCTCTAATTTTTAGAAATAATATAAAATATTTCTGTACAACTTTAAAAAAATTAAATACAACAACCTAAAATCTAACATTTTGTATTATTTCTTAACAATATCAAAATGACTATGTATTTAGTTAAGCATTATAACCAGGCAAAGAGTAGAGAATTATATTGAATAGAATTTGTTGTGTTTCGAAACGGTATGTGTATAAATATATATCTCAAATGACATGCCATATATATGTATATATTATATTACATGTTGATATTATAAAAAATACTTTTTTTTTTCAATTGAATTCCTTAATCATTCCTATTAAAAAAATTACAGGTTATCCCATTCAATTCCATTTCTACGCAATTAAGCATGTCTTTTTAAATTATTTACCCAATTTATATACTGAATAGAATCGTACATAAGGTATTCAAGAAAGCTAACAAATCGCATTTAAAAAATAAAATCCTTCCCACCAAATAGCTTCCAATATTTGTCTATGATTCTAGAATATAAATATTCATGAATTATATTTTAAAAATGTCAAATTATAATCAAATAAATTCTTAATTGGCTATTTTTACTTAATTTGAATTTTTGTGATTACAAAAATCTGTCGCTATTTATGAAATTGATCGAGGTTGAAAATCCAAATAAAACTCTTCTGTATACGTGTTTTATATTTTATTTCTATCTTATAAAAACAGTTATGCACAACTAGTTACCTTATTATAACAGTATATAATAGTAATAGTAATTAAATAATTATCTCTAATAATCGTGGAAGATGCGATTCAGAATTGGACAAAGTTCCTACTGATTAAACATTATTTAACAATGATAGATATGGTGAATCTAACCTACATAAAGGTGTTTTAAATCTACATTTAATAATTTGAAATCTCATTATTTAAGATCATAAAGTTTGTATTATTGCTTTTTTGTTAGCTTATATTGTTTTACTAATCGAATTATCAGGTTTGTATTGAAATTTTATTGTTTCAATTCAATCCATTTTTATTTTTTTGGAGACATACTAAATATAAAACCACAGTGCATAGGCAGTAAAATATGTACAGGATATATTTTTAATCAAGGACATACAAAGTTTTGGACAGCATCTGCGATCATAATAAAAGACACTTAACCCATTCATCAACCCTTTGTAGATGAGGTATGATGCTAAAACGATTTGAGACCGAATCATAGGTTCCCACCACTTGACATTATGTTTTTAACTAAATCAGGATAATTTTTGTGTCAATTTATGTCTTAAAAAATAGTTATTGTTGATATTAAACAACCAATAGTAAAAATATCAAGTAAAATTTCAAAGAATAATGTTTATTATGTAAATATTAAATTCTCTCTCATGTCAGTCATTCAAATATCGTGCATGTGAACGGTTCTATACATTTCATTTGGCACTGATATTTAATTAAAATACCATAGTTACAGTATTTTGACACACTAACTTTTGTTGTAGTCTCGAGAGTAAGAAGAATAATTTATATCTTGGTTTATATGAAATAATGATAATGACATTGTCTTATTATGATGGATGACAGATAGATTTCAATCACAGTATGAATAGAGCATTCATTCAAAAGTTTGCAAAAAAATGTTTAGGGTCAAACGCCACCATTCAGTGGGTTATTTTGCATTAAAATTATCGAGTGCGAAAGGGTTAATGTTTCAACAAAATGATCAAATCCACATTTATCAGGATTTTTTTAAAAATTAATACTGATAAATAACATACGCACAATTTATTTTGAGTATGAACATTATATTATTAAAAGAACATCTTGGTGCCAAAATTGTGCATTCGGTCCCCTCAGATGTTGGATTTTTAAAAAGCCTCAAATGCAGGACTGGATGCTCATTGTTTTTAGTTATTGGCAAATGAACAATTCTCGTGAACATATGTATTCACATTGTGGAGATCTGTTTATTCCACTTTTGGATTGGACATGGACAATATAATAAAATAGCCTCAAGAATATAATAAATAAATAAATCTTTGATATCACTCAGCGTTGATGAAACATATAACTAGAAATTGATAGAGAAAAAGACCAGACAGTTTATTCAGGGAACAAAATAACTAAATTAAATTTTAATCAGTTATATTGGAGTTGGACCATTTCCGTATCCAAGTTTGAGTAAGTATGGCATAATCATCAATAGGAGGAATATTACTCAAGGAAACAAAAGATGGGCGGGGTTTTATTCGAACAGTAGTTCTAAGGGCTGTTCCTATCGCTGGAAGACCGCCTGTCCCTTCAACAATACCCGCAGACCAGAGTAATCCGCGCCCTTCAGCCCAAACTGACAGTGATTGCCAATTTTTCCACGTACTTCCAAAAGAGTCCCCATTCATTAAACAACATGTAAAGAAACCATCAAACTTTCCTTGCCTGATGTGTGATGTATGTTCTTCGTCCTGCAGCTGGCCTAACACGATAGAATCGGTCACCGTATTTCTTATGGTAAACCTACCACTTGCAGACAAGACTTCCAGCCATTCACTGGCAGGTAATGCGAAAGAATTAATAACATATATCACTGGCCGTAATTCACTTTCACCCGAGCGCTTTAACTTGTAAATCGCTTCTTGTGTTCCGTAAGTTGAAATAAAAGTACGCATATCTCTTCGTATTGACATTACATTACGTTTCAGATACTCTTTTATCGCTATGGACACTTTGATTCCGTACTTGGGAGCCAAGAGAAAGAGTTCCCTCAGTGTTTGATGTATGCGATTAGTTTGTGACATAAGCGTAGTAGATAAACGGGGACAAATTACAAATAGCACACCAGCACCTGCAGCGCGAGCTGTTTTAAGATTCAACTCCACTAAATTATCAGTGTATGTCTGATTAGAGAGTGAGCTTATATTCCAGAATTTGGCTGACTTCTTATCCACTCTTTTTAAGTATTCTGAATAGAATAAATGAACTCGATCATCTATTAGAATCTTTTTTGACAAATAGTTTTCATAGATGTTTCCCGATGACATACGTTCAGTCATCTTTGAAATTTTTCTCTTCATGATATCTGAGTGAATTTTCAATGCATCATATTTCTCGATTGTTATATTCTTCTTTGGCTTCATCAAAAGAATATAAGGTGTCGGTGTAGTAGTTGTGGTGGAAGTAACATAGTCCAAAGTGATGCTGGGATAAGAAAATACAGAGAGTAAAATACAAACTAAATATACCACCCCTGCAAATAAACACAAAATCAATAATTTCTTCCGGAGCAAATACATGTTGCCAACATAGGGTACTCAGCTTTCAATCAATTTTACTCATCACAAGTAATCCATTCGTTATCGATCAGAAATCTGAAATGAATAATATATAATTACAGGCATATCAAAAAACATCACTATACCAACTAAGTGAAGACTGCAACAAAATTAAAGGACTTTAACTGAACTTACAGTATTAACCCTTTCACTGCCAAATACGAGTTATCTCGTCAAATGGTCCGAGTCAGCTACGCCTGATACGAGATATCTCGGCAGTCTAATAATTCGGATATTATAAATAATTTCAAACTTGGACACATACGGACTTCTATCAGAATATTTCAAAAACATTTTACCATATTAATTAATGATTTTACCATTGATTTAAATTAAATTTTGTCAAGTGTTACAACTGACATTTTAGAGATGTGATTTCTTGGAATTTTATTTTCGCAAATTATATTTGGCGTGTTGGGTACTGCTAAGCCCTTTTTTACGGCAGCGAAAACGTTAACATAATCCGTGTTCGAAATGTTTATAATATAAGCTTTTTGTATCAGTATGAAATAATTTATAGAAAAGTAATTTTTAAGAAGTCTCATATTATTTAAGATATTTTCAAAATACAACTTATACTAAGGCTACTTCGAAATTGGTTTCAGGAACTTATATATTGATTCACTGACGGTTTTAATATAACATCAATGCATCACAGTATGATCATTTTAGTATTAACATATGATATTATCTACGGTATCAGAGGCTCTATTCATTCCAATAAATTCTGTATTCAAGTAAGTATAAATGATCAATTGATTTTTTAAATCATAAATAAGAAAAAGTCCTGTGTTCGTATATATCATAACACAAATAAATAATTCTAATAGGCCAAATGTACATTACGGTTCTGGGCCTCTTCGTGCAACATCAAATGAATCCAAATAGGTTATAAAATAGGTTAAAGAATGGTTATCATAGTGTATTTAATGGAATCACATTATTCATTCAATAAAATGCGAAATTAAAATATTTACGTATTATTATTAATTTGACAGCTTAAACGTCAGCTTATCGGCGGTTCATAGCTGTCAAAAGCATTTCATATTCCTAGTCAATATGTTACCAGTATTAAATAAAGATTTATTACAATGACGACAACTGGGTTAAGCAAAAGGAACAAGTTTTTAGGTATATTTAGTTCTGGGAAATAGACGTAAATACTCTAAATTACAATTTACTAAAGAGATCATGGTTAAATTCAGCCTAGTTTTAGTTTTATTTACATGATTTTCTATTTACTCAAAGAACAAATTGTTTTTTAAGTGTCAATTTTTTCATTTGATAAATAAACTAACCGCAAAATATCTATTATGACTAACAAGTGGTCTAAGAATCAAAAATAATTTCCTTTTTTTAAATGGAACAATCTACTATGAACTATGTAAACTTGTGTTTTGTAAAAAACGTTTAACCACTTAGATTAAATTAAACTTTTTTTAACTAAGGTTAAATCTAAGCATACATTGTATTTCAATATTTTAGTTGTTTTTATCAAATATTTTTTTTAAAATATCATTATTTCAACTCAAATTTTCATTGAATAAATCTTTAAGGCTTTTGTGAAAATACGTGATAATGTAATTAGATTAATAACGAAATATATTTTAGTCTAAAAGTTTAAGAATCTAGTAGTCTAGTGATGGCACTAAATCAAAAGAAAACAAAGTGAATTCTTATTGAACACTTAGTGAACAGCTTATTTTTAGAAGGCATTTATTATAATAGAGTAACGTAATACATGTACTAGTAGTCTTTCAATGACATTTGCATGCATCGGCCCTATTGTATCATGGACCACACTTTTTTGTAAGGATATAGGAAAGGTTAATGAAAGTAATTTTTATATTGTTGTATTCGTTTATTTATGGTAAGTATACAGATATAAAATCTATCAATATTCTTGAATCAAATGATGTGAATTTTTGGATACTCCAACATGTTTACATAGAATTTAAAAATATTTAGCAGCTAGTTAGTGGCTATATTTTTGTGAAATATGACATCTTCAATTTAGCCACAATAAATAATTGTAAAAATGTATTTTCTTTTCTCAATCGATATCTAACAGCAGTTTCAGCTTTCTCATATTGAAAAAAAACTTCTGCATGTATTATAACCATGTGGATAATAATAAAGCCAATTAAAAGTGCTGTTAACTGGTGTTTAAAAATGTATACTGTTGTAACTGTAGTTTCATATAGGAATATTATAACCCACTAAATACTTTTGATGATGTCTAATAAACACAATACTAGGTCAAGTCAAGTTTTGATCAGAGATATTTATAGGGTATGGAACAATTATTAGAGTTACATAAAGAATATTTTATTTATCCTTGAAAACAATATGGATTATCCACTTTTTAAATATTCATGAGCCAAACCAGGAATCTCCAAACTTTTTAGCGCAAGTCCCAAGGGGCAAGACCTAGCTAGCTAATCGTACAAACATACTGTAGTTTACTGTTACCGCGGGCCGGATTGGTGGTGCTTGCGGGACGTAGTTTGGAGACCTCTGATTTTAACTGTTACATATTTCATATTGCGATAAGGTTGTGTAATTTATAGTGGGAATTGATAGATTATATAATATACAATAGCATTTACAATCCTACATTGTTTGCTTTAGGTTATTAGTAACAAAAAAATACGATAATTGTACAGTCTTAATATTTTATTTACAACTACTTCATATTTTAAACTATTTCATGTAAAATATGTCTTTGGCAAACATTCATAGATCTTCCTCTTCGAAATCGCCAATCATTCATTGCAATATCTCTCCTAAAATATGTTAATATGATTATTAATTGAACACCATAGCAATCATTACACAACATAGCAAAATATTTTTCATCAGACATTTATAATATAATACTGACTTACTAAAAGACAGATTATTTATCTGTTTGTAAGAGAAAGATATATGGAAAAAGAATTGCCTATTTTAATGCTGATGGTAAAGAGATATGATATAATATTCCATACCAGAAAAGTGTATATCTCATAGGACGTTTTAAACAAAAACATTCACAAAATTCACACCAAAGTATTCAAAACTTCAAGCAAAAAATATTTTAGATTTGCAAGTGCACTAAAACGAATCAATTAATAGGTGAAATCATGTGATATATATCAAAATGCATATAATAAACTTTAATTACCTACCAGCATTACTTTTCTATTTTTTATGCCTGATATAGAAATAAAATTTGAAGGTGTGGAGTGCACAAAACAAACAATATGCAGCAAGTAAACATTAGTTATATTATTTTACATTATACACATGTAAGATGATACTTATGATTTCAGCACTAACTATAAAAGATATTTGATAGTAACACTTGGGTGTTTAATTTCAAGTTATTGACAGTGTTTTGAACAGTAGTAAATGAAAAAGATGAGATAAGCTGATCTTTAAGATAATTTATATTTAATCTGACTAGCATGTCTAATCTGTGAACTTTGATAAAATCCAATGATCAAAATTACAAACAAAATCAATTCACTTTCAACACTTCAAAGTTGGACCACATTACACATTAATGTCAATATTCATCATAACAATAGTTAAATTGATAATTATGAAGTGTAAAACATTGCACTTGATACACTTATAAGACACATGTAAGAAATAATGAGATTTCCTTTATTAGTGAGTACTCTGATGACATGGAGAAAAATATTTAACCCAATTCACATTTTCTCGATAATAACATGAAGATATTTATTATTTATTGGTGACACAAGGATTCACAATAAAAAAGGTTGAGATACTAGATACAAAAATATCTCATGTTAGTTCTTTAAAATGGTAACGGTTCATTATTTAATATTGCAACTGATGACTTACAAATTATAACAAAACATTTACACAAATATTATTGTTGAAAAAATGGTATCCGCATAAAGAATTAAAAATAATAAATATATAGTGGGAGGACCTGGTTCAGAAAATAATGAAATAAAAATCAATTTATGATATAACTGTTAATTAATAGAAATGTTTCATATAATAAAGGATAAATTATATTTAAAATTTAGTGCCTCAGAATCAAGCTTACAAAAATAATAGGGATGGCATAAAAAAGTCCCTTACTAAAACTAACCAAACATGTTCACATACTAAACTTGGTCAAAAATGTTCAGCACCTGCCCAGTACAATTGGAAAATATTTTTTTTTATCATCAAATTGTAAGATACTTAACAATATTATACAACAAAATGCATAAGATCATAAAATTGCATTTATACAAAATTAGCCGCACATGTGAGTGACTTATAAAATTGATATTTAGATGGATATTCATTGTATTATAAAGTAATTTTCAATGAATTCGGTATGGGTTCAACGGAGTTTCCAATAATGTTCAGGCTTATTGGTTAATACTTATGAAAACTGATGGAATCCGTGCCTGATTGAATAAAGATCACTTTGAATTGTATAGAATACCCAAAAAAATATTTTTTCTAAAAGTAGCCATTTTAAATAACATCAATATGTGGCTAGATACTTTTATATGCCTAATTTTATTTATTGAATTTATTTTGTGCATTCATGTATATATTGTAAGGTATATTACAAATTGACATGATGAATGTAAATTTACTTTCTTATTGATGTCATTAAATATACTATATTAATTAATATTTTTGACTGATGGTGCTTGATGGAAATTAATTTTAAATTCTAAATTATTTATAAACTATGTTAGACAAGGTAGGTAGCCAGATACTTTTGTGACCAACTATAGTTCCTTATTGCATTCGATACATAAATATTAGTACAAAATATTTTTAAGACTTATATAACATAATAGGACACTTTTACTGGCAACCTTTAAATATTCTTTATAACCTTAATGTTGATATCAAGACATCTAAGAGATCTCAGTATTGAAAACATAAACTACAATATGTATACTGCAGTTATTTTTTATTAATATCTTAATTTTAATAAATCGTTATAGTTTGCAGCAGTAAGCAGTGAAGACTACACTATTTTAAATACATTGTAATATTCAGAGCAAGAGTTTTCAAGTTTGTTGAATTTTGTGCCATTGTATTTCCATAGCTGACAAATGAAAATAAAATAAAAACTTGGACAAAAAGTAATGCTGTTAACCTTTATAAGAATATGATCAGTTATCAATGACAATATATTTTTAAAATGAGTTTCCAAAAAATCTTATCCATCACCTGAAATCTTCAAAAATGTATTTAGAATTTCCATAAGGGTAATAAACAATACAGCTATTCTGATATTTTTTATTTTTTTTTGTTCTGTGTGTGCTGACACAATGCAAAGTAAGATTTCTTGAATATGTGAAATGAATATAACAGTTATCAGCATAATGCATATAACATTTATCATGTTGAAGGATTTGTTCCAGGAAGCTAAGAAGAAATTAGCCAATAAATATTAATGTTTGCATGGTTCATGTGATGGTATGCACTCTTTGCTGTAAACATATTTGTTAGTCCCAACAATAAACATGGATCCGACAGAATAACAATGAATCACTTTTCATTTCATCATAACACTACTTCCCCACTATTTTCACACTTATAAACCCAAACAAAACTCATTTAATAATATAAAAATGATTACGAATTTTGTTCACATATAAAATTAAGGCTTCATTTTATTCCATGGCGGATGGCGTTAGTTCACCACTCAGCATCGCCATTGGCTTTTTGAAACACAAAGTCTTTGCCAGATAAATTCATTATTCCATCCTTCAAATAAAATTTCCATTTGTTTCGGCTTCTTGTTATCTAAAAAAAAACAAACACATTTAAGACAATTGACATAATATTAATGAGTAGTAAACTAAAATCATTATATGATTTACACTGACTTCTATTTAACTATGAAAATAAAAACAAGAATTTATGAGTTCTCAATGAACAATTGCTTATTTGTCCACAAAACTTATAAGAGGTTGATTTACAAGGGTAGCCCTTGTAAATCAAAATAAATTTATAATTGTAAAAAAAATGAAATGAACATTCATCGTTATATTGATATAAAATTTATGTTAGATGTAATAAGTCGGGTATTTTTCAAAGAAAAAAATATTTCACTTAATCTGAAAAAGCATCTCTATGGAAAATAAAATTTTATCAGTTTTTTAGGCTATTTTTTTACTACCTCTGCTCCAAAAGAAGAGCATTTGGATCTCACAATGTGATTTAGTATATCAATGAAATCCAACATAAATCTTCATGCTATAAAGACTTGTTCTGTCATTTTTCTTCAGGAGAACTGATTGCCAGACAATTGCTCAAAACATTGGTTATTTTAGTCATGTCCCTGGATTTTAAAAATCTTGCACCAATGAGATTCAAACCCACAAGTTAACTTCTCAACCGCCGCAGGACAATCTCTAATTTTCTTGGTCTCTGAATTTGTGTTCTTTGATTAAGCATACTAGTAAAAATGTAAAATATCTGAAAATAAGGAACAAACATCTTTTCCAAAATTTCCTATATGATTAAAATTATCTTAACCTTATCATATTGACAGACGACAACATTGTCAGTATCGAACATGTCACTAGGATCCTCCTCGGAGACGTCATCTCCAGAGTTTAGAGGTTCTTCATCAGCAACGCCCTCCTCTCCATCTTCACCATCGTCGTCATCCCCACCTATGCCGTCGCTTCCCAGCCCAGATCCTGCATCCGCATCTTCGTCTGATACTGCTGCTCCCCCACCCCCAGTGTCTGACATCTCATCCTCTGATGTATCACAAGCTCCATCCAGTTGAGACTTAGTCACTGCTGATGCGTTGCTCACTACAAATTGTTAACATTAATTATGCTTTATTACACATTCAAGTAGCGTTCAATCAAATTCATGCAATACTGCTTACTAGGATATCTATGTATACACATAATCTGCAAATGAGAACATTGAGGTGATTTGCAAAAATTCTTTGACATACCTGACAACATTTAATGCCTTGTTTATACATTTATATTTGAAAGGATTGGCAGGAAATAGTCAAAATATTATAAACACAAAGTGATAAAATTTAATAGATAGCAGATTTTTTTAGATTGCACTCAGTATAGTTTGGTCTATTCTGACCTTTTCCTATTCAATATATGGGGGTGGAGCAAGTAGTGAATAGTCCTAACGGTTATAATTCAGCAGTGATAAATAAGATATTAAAAAAAACATACAAAAACTAGATTGCTGTCCAGATAACGCGGCGTTGATGTGTTGTTGTAATAAGGAGGCTGCAAGGGGTTGCGGCAAGTTTAATGTTGCAGTTATTATGGGTCCGGTCAATACCTGCAAAGCAAATAAAATTCCAAAACATGTAAAAAAATTCTGACATATTAGTGTTGCATTAGCTTTAAAAATAATTTGATAGTTATATAATGAAATAGTTTCCTATTTCCTGGATATGAAAAAACAATATATTTAGTAAAATAATTTAGATACTCTCGGTTAATGAATTCTGTTAAAGTTAAAGTATTTGATTAAGGCAATACATTTTGATTCATTTACTTAAATCATGTAATTTCATTAGATTATACATTATTGAGTGTGCAAAGAGCTACTACCAATGATTTTAAACTTATATTTGATTTCAAAATAATAAGCATCAGAAGACCTATCTATAAAATATAAACACTTATAAATCCGGAATATGAACACCCACCTGTTGGCAAATAACATGCCCCATTTGAATATTGAGTTGTACTTAAAAAAGGTTTACAGTAAAAAATATTCCTTACAGGTTCCGTTTTTCTTGTTTTTTTATCAATCGTTCTTTGGCGATCAGGTTCATATATTTTTTGTGATATTTTGGAGTAGTAAAGAACACATGTTAACTTACTTGATGGAGTTGATTATTTTGAAGAGCAGTGGTTGGAATTTGTAATGTGAAGACTCGTGGCACTGAACCTGGAACTCCTGCTTGAGCGGGTAACGTTAACTTTAAAAAGAAAAATATTCCATTACAACAACACTTAAAACCTACTTTTAAAATATTGATATGTGGTTCTGTAAATATTACACTAATGAATCAGTCTGAACCAAATATTGTGAGTATGATTTACCCAGTGCTTCCCAAACATTTTTGTGTCGCAACACCTTTTTTGAGTTAAGATTTTCCCACGGCGCTCTACCCTAAGTAAGTATGAATAGTTATAACTAAGAGATAAAAATAAGTAAAACTGTTGCGTTTGTTTTTTTTAAGCTTGCGCTACTGAAAAAAATTGCAGCATTCCTGTGACGATGTCACGGCACACACTTTGGGAATCTTTGATTTTAATAACTATCAGATACTTCTGAAGATATTTTCAAAGAATTTAGGATATTATCACATATACCAATCGACATTTATCAAAATGCCCAAAAAACCAGTCTTGAAAGGGTATTTTCAACAAACAAATTTTTCATATATTTCCAGTTAATGCAAGAAATTATCCTGTACAAAGAGATTGATGAATATAAAAGCAGTTGAAGTTTTAGCACAGATTAAGTTTTATACAATATTTTTAGCAAAGAAATGTTCTACACTTAGTAGTGTAAAAATAATAAGATTTAGAGACTATTATAATAACAGAAAATATTGTTTCAGTCTCACCTGTACAGGAACTTTAGTAAGTGGATCATGAACCATGAGGTTGGGCTGGTGGTTGGGTTGGGTACCGGATGCACCCTGTTGTGAAGGCATGGCATTTGTATTATTTGAATTATTCGCTTGGTTGATGTGATTCAAATTCTGATTTGAAATATTGTGATGCTGATCGACTATGTTTATACCTCCTTTCCTTATTGCACCTGAAACAAAAAATCAACATAACTGAAACAATGGCTACAAGTGAATCTAATTTAAAAAATAACACTTCTAGCCCAATGACACGAATTGCATGATATAGTAGTATAACAATCAAAGACAAATTAAAGAAAAATATCCAAAATGATCATAATATTCTCTGACATCCGTCATTTTCTATATTAACGTATCTATATATTATATATTGAAGCTCTCATGTCATTCTATATCTGCAAGCAAAAGTTAAAGATAGAAAAAATATAACATTCATTCAATTCTAAATGTATTTAAGAATTAAAATTAGTTGCACACAGAAAAACATTTTTTTTTTATATTAATTTATCAGGCAGTAAATTGTAAAATCTACAATATATATGCAGCAATGGTCGTTCATATTATGTAATGTACTTCTGCAAACAGTGTTTAGCAATTGAGTAATAATTTTTGATGGAGTTTTATTTTTTAATATTTGAGTAACTACATTAAATTGTGTAGCTATTGAAAGGCATTTCAATAAAATAATCATTTCGAATAGCCAAATTGGTCAGTTAATATAAGTGTGCTCGATAAAAAATATACATGTATAATGTAACTTGTTGTACTAAAAATACAGCACAATCCTCTCACCAGATTTATTTCCATTAGCTTTCATATTATTAGCAACGATAGGAGGAGGCTGATGTTCGGGTGGTTCAGGGTTCTGTTCCACTGCTTTACTGGCTGTGAGTTTGGATTCCCAGAGCTGCCGGAGCTCCTGAAGCACCTGTTCATCAACGCCATCATCCAGGAAGGTTTCTCTTATTCCTGATATTACATCTTCAATCACAGTACTGTACAACTTCAACTGTAAAAAATAAGAGTATAGATGTATAACGTTAGCATGAATTTAAGCAATGCAGGCAGGTTATTGATTAACCTATAAAGGAGTACAGACGTTGAATTACGCCCAACTAATTGGAGGTGGCTCCAGTTATTTCTATCCGAATAATGAGCTCACTGCGAAGTGCCATCTCCCGTAATATGTATCCCTAGGTATCTAAAACTGTCCCACGCTTGATGCTCTTTCCATCACTAGTCAGAGAATAATCAGGATCTAGGCAGGCATGCTTGCACGTTAACACTCGTATGAAACTTCTCAATATATTGTTTTTTATTTTATTTTACATACTCCTTAACTATTTTGACATTAAAATTGAGATCATAATTAACCTTGAATATTATTATCCATAAGAAATGGTTCACGGCTTGCACCTCCACAGATGAAACATCACCGGACACTGTGTTTTGACGCTAATATGGACACCATTTGAAATAGAGAACTTTAAATTATTTTTAATTAATTTTGAATAACTAAATGTATATTGTCAGTCCAGCTTGACATAGGAGTTACGTGTAAGTAATAAATGTCGACAGCTCAACATAGGAGTTCTAAGGATTAAAATGCTTAGTGAAAAAACAGTTTTAAGAGAAAAAATCTTTTTTGTATCTCTGCACATCATATTTTTTCAGTAGATTCATATAACATGGAGTTTGAGTGAGAGAATATCCAAGAGGAGGCAGAGGGAACAAAACACATCTTTTTCATTACACAATATTTTTGTGATCAAATAACAATGACTTCATCGAAATTCAAAGATGTTCGATTACATCCATAAAACATTTATTTACTTAGAGCACATTACATAAGAAATTACTGAAGTAAGGAAACGAGGAATTAATTGTATACTAACCAAAATTACACTTAGAACTCCATGATACGGATACGGTTTTAAATTATATTTTTAATACAGGCAAATGAATTAATAGAATCACTAAAGATATGATGAACTGACAAAATCAACTAAATAAAAATATAAACCTCTGCACCATAACCAAGACTTTAAAAACATTTATCCAAAACAAGATCTTCAAAAACTGTGCGTCACTTCATGGGTAGATAGATAAACATTTAGTCATCAATTTATTGAAAATTTCGACATCACAAAATATTCCTAAACTCGGGAGTAATCGTTAAATTTATGCGGCTTAAAATGTACAAATTTGTTTTTTTTAGCGGTCTACCTATGTAAGATGTCTTCACTGATAGCAACCTAGTCCCTATTTCGTAGTTCAAAAGATATTTAGAAAAGCGTAATAAAAATTATTTAGTATATTAACTCTTTCCTGAGATGTGTATATATTTAGTTGACTGAGAGATAACAAAAACGTTTGCGGCGAGATTTGGAAGAATATAATTATTGGATGATCTGTCCTTATTCCAAAGGTGAAATCAAGGCTGTCAGGTAAGGTGATGTGTCAAGAAAATGATAACATATGGAATATACGCACACTTATTGTGTAAAATAAATACTCACCACTGTTGTCTGACTTAGTGACATTGTTTTGATGAATGTCAATTTAACATGTACAAGAATTAATCCACCTAATTCGCTAGTAGCCGGACTCGAAGGAGCCAGTTGAGGCCGGATCACAAGCGCTTTTATACTTTCTCAAACGTTCCCATTCCACAATATGAAATGTAGTGTCGTCACATCCGTATGTCTAGAATTAATTTTTTTAAGGGTGGTAGTTCATAAAAGCGGCAATGGCCATTAATTTGAATAATTGTTTTTTTTTTAATCGAAATCTTCCAATAAATATATTCACTAACCAAATAAGAAACATTAATTTATTTTAAATATTGGGGGCTTGAATTTATTTTATCCACACTTAATTCTTATTTTTATTTTAAGTTTAGTAAAACTCGAATTGTTTTAATATGTCAATTGTGTTTGAAAAATAAATAATTATAAATTAAAAACATTGATCATTAAATATTAATTTCAACCAAACTATTGATGTTTTCTTACATAAAAATTTATTACTTTCTCGAAATAAAACATGAAATCAAAAATAAATAATATTTTACTATTTATTAAAACTCAAATTTGAATAAATAGTCTTATTTAAGACAGTGCATAACACATAGGTAAATAGAAAATAACATTTTTTTGTTATAATGCACATTTGAAGTTAAAAAAATGTGTATAATATTTTCCTCTGTTATTAAAAAATATTTATATATTTTATTTTTCTAATAAATAGCTTATTGAAAATGCAGTGAATTTATTCAGATGGTAACATTAACGCACACTGCATTTTAAGGTATACATATATTATTATTATCAACTATTTGACAGCTGCTGTCAAGCACTATTTGGACGACTTGAAAATGTCAGAGAATGACGATTATTGGGACGACAGTGATGTAAAGGAGAAAGCGTTGAGATTTGAAGATGATGAGGTAAACGAGATCCGAATGATTTTTACATAAATATACATTTTTTTTCCATAATTACGATGTCACTTCCCAAGCTAGATTAAAAAAAAAATCATTTCTATTCTGTTCTCTATATATTTTTCAAATCAATTTTAATTGCCATTGCTATATATGTGATTGGATGCATAATTATAAATATATAAAGAATTTTGAGAGCTAATTTAACACATTGACTGCCATCTACGAGATATCTCTTAGGTTGTTTACCTGCCTAGGACGCCTACTACGAGTTATCTCGTTCCTTCATTACTTGCTATATTTGCACAGCTACGAAGAAATACGTAGCATATCAGTTTAAATATGAACAGAAATAAACAGAAAATACAATTATACAAAGCTTTATATTTTAAGCTTTTTGATTGCTTCTATGTAGTATTATTAAAGTTTTTAATAATATAACATGATTAAATCAAATTGGCTCTTCCTTTGGTAGTCAACGTGTTATGTTGATAGTATGGGATATCTGAAACGTAAACACAGTTCGGCACTTAGCAGTTTTCTCCGTCGGCGTAATTTCATAATATGCATTACAACAAATAAAATATGAATTGTTATTAATTAAGATAAAGTGAAAAATTAAAAAATATGTTTATAAAATCATAGATATACAAGCAATGGCCTATTTTAGAAAATTTTATTTAGTAAGTCACAAAACTTTTCACAAATATAGATTAAATTGCCAGCGCTATTTTCAAATAGCTTATGCGCACAATACATAGCCCGTTCTTACCGATATCTTATGCGTAAGTCTGTTGTAAAAATTAAATTATGAACACTTTATATAAAAAAAGTATGCAGTATTTAATTTATTACTTTTAATCCTATACTAAAACAGGTGGACATGGTAAGTAAATAACGATCTTATTGATAATACAAACGAAAACACAATATGACCTTTGCTTAAAAATGTTTTCTCATATTTTAGGAAGGCAATATTTAGTTAAAAAACTAGCTTTAGTATTGTTGTAGAGAGATGAAGTGCTGTGCCGACAATTAACATTGAAACACTAAATTATGCAAGTGTATGTGTAAGTAGCGCTGTCAACCTAATCACGTATTTGTCAAAAATTTTGTGACCAGCATAATTAAATCTTTTAAAATAGAAAATAGTTGATATAATTAATTATTAAAATTAGTAATTTTCAGTCTGACAACATTTTTAGGAATTTAATTTTAACTTCATGAAAATTATGAATTTTTTAAAGTCTTTCTTTTATCAGCCTTATCACTATTGTTTAATTAATAGTTGTTATTAACAAATTTTATTCTGATATATTGTAACTTATTTGATAAATTGTTACTCGCCGTCTACACATATTGTCAAAATGTATTGCCAACTTAAATAAGCTGTCAAAAATCATCATAACTTCTGACCTAAATAACCAGAATCTCTTCATCCAATGACTCTTCAAAATTATTTCTTACAGCGATCATCCCAGCAATTCAGAAAACTGGGGGCTGAAGTAAGAGCTGGATTAGATAATACTTCTATAATAGGAAGAGATGTTAGTTTTAATGCACTACAACAATCTATGTTACCCCTCCATAGTATAATATCTGATAAATCATTGGAAATGAGTAAGTAAATAAAATATAAAACATATGATGAAGAATATTAGTATCTTTAGACGTGTAAAACATATCTTGACAGACAGGAATGTGGATATTTTAATAAAGGTTTGGATGCTAGATATGGATTTAATAGGTTAAATGAATGGCTCACAACCAATTATTGTATTAATAGATATTCGCATATTTTTAAGCTTGTGAGATTAATGAGAATCATTCAAATTTTTTTCTTGAGAATCTTTTATGTATATCATTTATATAATGCCATATGTATAGGCTTTAATTTATTCTTATATTAATAGTATTAAATAGCACTTTCTGCAATAAACTAATGTGATAAAATTTTCAGTCCTTTTAGCACAATCTGGACAATTTCCCGTCAATGAAAAGAAATTCACAAATGAAGACTCTGAACAATTGATATCAGTTACATTAAAAAGAATTGTACTTGGACGTCCTTACTCATTTCATTATTATAAAAGCTTGAAATCCAAAACACGCTTATTGGATGGTGCAATTGCGATAGGAGATGGAAATGCTATATTAGCGGTATAATTGATTCATAATTTTATAAACTATTCCAATGGCTTATATGGTTGTGTGTTTATGGCTTAAAAATCATATCATTATTTTTAATTATTCTTCATTAAATTATGCATGTAAGTGCATGGGTAGGCAACCATAATACACACGAAACTCTAAATTAAATGCAATAAAACAGTTGTCCCTATAATAAAAATTTCATTTGTTAATTTTTAACTTGTGTGATAATTTTTCAGAAAGCTTATATTTCTTTTACATATATTTTATTTTAACATATAAAACAACAGCACTAAGAAAAATGCGATATTAAGCAGTTTTTTTCTTGTCGATTTATTTGGAATTATTTTGTAACAGATAAAACTTTTAATTTTGTGGAATTTTTGTTACAATGAAATTTCACATTTACTAAACAGAATTTGTAAACATATTTGTATTTGAACCAGTGTATCACTGTAGTTTATTTATTGAAGCTTTTACAATTCATACTAGAAATTTAGATACAAGATTAACATTGCATGAATTTTTTATTGTTTTTATATTATTATAACAATAAATTATATTTTCAACCATTGTCGCAGTCAATACATGAATGATTTAATTTTAGGTTGTTTTGTTTCTTGTGCAAACATTAAAGAAGAAATTGGTTTATCAACTGTTTTCCTCCAGACCCACTGCTGTTAATCATTATGTTAATTATTTAATGACGAGATTAAAAACGCATGATTTGACAGATTTGTTAACGTAAGTTAGATTTCAATAAATTTTGTAAAAGATATGCATTGTTATAGTTTATAAATTATTTTTTATATTTTTAGGATGCTCGGCAGAAGTGGAGAAGCTGCTGTAAGAACAATAAAATTTTTTACATTGATTGAAATAAACTGCAGTATGCTTATTCATTGATATGTTATTATACTTAAATGTTTAACTTAACTTATAACATGAAATAACTTACAAATATTTTTTATTGAACACCTGAGGAGTTGGTAAAATATAATGTATGAAAAGAAAAGTACACATTATCAACTTGGCTACCAGATGATGGTATATTTTGATTTTGAGGTGACGTAGGTATTTAATAAAAATGTAAATTCGCCAAGGTATTGTAACCATTTATTCAATCATATTCTATTAGTATGGTAGCATTTCCAATATATCGTCGTCAACGCAAAAATACCTCCTATGTGTCAAATATGAAATTGTTCAGG
>JAGVSQ010003689.1:0-20992 GCA_022683975.1 Rhyacophila evoluta
TCTTCACATTGTGTAGATCCATATGCTCCAAGTTGGGAGCAAACATGGTATAAAAAAAATAAATGCAATTATTATCCATTGAATCAATCAATGTAAGTCATAATATATTACAATGAAGTTAAGAAAAATAAAGATGGCGACTATACATTTATTAATTTAGTACTCGAAATAACATGCAACGAATCGTTATAAATTGTTTATGTGTTAAGATTGGTCGACCTCATATAAAAGAATAATAAAGTAATGCTGATGTGTCTTACAAGTGTTAGAATTTCAGTGACGTGTCAAAGAGTAAACAATGTTGTCATCAGAAGGAGCTTCGCTAATGACATCTGACATGTTATTACCGATATAGAAATTATCTTCTGCATGAGATTGTTCTGTCGATAATTCAATCAAGTATCCACAAGAGTAGACAGACCTTAAAGTTTATGACATCAAACATGTTTGATATAACTTCACGTATTCACTTCAAATAAAATTTAATATTTTATCAAAATTATATTTTCAAATGATTTTTCTGGTAAATAACAAATCTAAGACGATTAGCTATTAGATACAACTATTGCGTTTATAAAATATATTGTAAAAATAAAAATAAAATGATTCTGCTTAACACAATAAATCAAATAAAACAGGGGGTTATTAATGAGAGTCAATTATTTTGTAAAGCTTAATTAAATATGTTTTATTAAATATAAAATAAATAATAAATTATATATTTGATATAATCGTGATAGTATTTTATTCATATTCAATTTGAAATAAAACTTTGTTTTTAATGCTCGTTTTATTCATAAATTCTCTAAGAGGTCCTGCACTTGATAAAATTATTAAAGCAAATTTGATACAAATATTTGTTCAATTTATTTTTGACAACTGAAAAATTGTAGTATACATCGAAATACGTACTTTTTCGACAGCTGATAATAAAAAATCATCTATTGTAGTTACCAATATCAAGTCAAGGACAAGCATAACATAAAAAATATGGCAGTAGACTTATCCAACCCGCAAAATTCAAAAAAATATATATAAATGTCTTTCGATCAAACCTCGCGTAAAATAAAAAGATATATATGTGTTTACTGGATATATGTTTACGCACGTGAATAAAAGCACAATATACCACGGCGCTAAATTTATAAAATATTATTAAATTGTGCGTAACGCATCATTTTTTAACAGTACGTGAATAAGCTCGCTATCAAAAGCTTCTCTGCTCTACTGGAGCGCGTTGTAAAATACACAAATCAACTAATTTATACATTAAAAATAAAACAGCATACATAAATTTAAGTTGATAACAAATTAACGCATAAAATTCGATGGCTACAAAACAGTTTCACAGGTTATTTGTTTAGTCGTGATAATATAATACATATTCTGCAAGTGCTTGCTTTATGCTACAAACAATTAACACGGATAATTTATATTGTGATGTTAAAGTAATTACTATCGAGAAGTTTGTTTGTACTTTCTATTGTTTTAACGGCTGTTCACCAAATAAGGTAATAATTGTTAAACACGTGACATACTCCATATTTACAAATAAGTAAACCACGTAGTAATTAATAGGGTAGAGCCAGAGTTATATGTAGTGTGGCGTAGACACACTGAAGAGTCTACGATGTTAGTAAATACATCATAATCAGCGACAATTATTGTTTGCGAATTAAATTGGTCTCTGAATTTCGTAGATTTTGTCTTTATTTGATTTGTGGTATTGCGGATATCTCTAAAACTTCATGATGTCGCTAATTAAAAGCCGTCTGAGAAAGTTTGGATCTTTTTTTGTCGACTAAGTCTTACAGTATTTTGAAATTGGTTATCAAGTAGACTGATTATTCGGATGGTTTACGCAGATGTTTTCGTCAAACGCCCATTAAAACTTGTTTAATTTAACTACTTTATCTATATTTAAAAGGATTATTTTATTATTATCGTTCTACGTTTCACTTAGAAGAATTTGATTAAAGTATTTTTCTTGAACATTTTAACAAACTATTTGATAAGCTCTAGTGTTAATATTTGAAATACAGTTAAAGAGGTATTTGAAACTTTCAACGTCAAATTTCAAAATTATTTAAAAAATATATCTTCTGTCTCTTATACAAAACAGACGAAAAGTGGAAATGAAAAAAACGTAGAATCTTCAAAAAGTCATATTATCAATTAAGCTTTAATAGATATAATTATAAAGAATAGTAATACAAATATCTTACTTGATTGTTGATAGTAAAATTCATGGCTTGGTCAATTATTTTTTGGACACTGGTAGTGCTACATAATTTTATTTGACTTGGTGGTTGAATGATTAGCATGATAATTTCACATGCAACTTCGAAATCTAAGAATAATTAGTTCGAAATCGTTAGACGCTGAATTTGAAAAAAAATAAAAATTTAGGAGTGGGTGCTCTACTGATTCAGTAATAAGATGGCATTTAATTACTACAAATAAAAAGCCGAATCTTCACACTGTGGAAATTTATATTTATGTAGTTGAAATCCATACACAATGGATATCTATATGATCTTCCTCAGTAACTGACGTCGTGAAACAATAAGGACAAATATTTTTAAAGATAAATGATCTGTTATAAAATTAATGAAAGGCAATTCAAATGTGAGTTTAATATAATATGTGTTTATGTTCACTTGCCGGCATTCAGCCAGATAGCTTTTTGACTTTCATTTTTTACAACATGTTTCATAATACCTATTGATCGTTTGCGTGTTGTACAAAGATAAAAAAAAAAATAACCATCTTCATTTAAAGTTATTATTATTTGTGTCATGCCGTGAATAATGCCTTATTTCTTTTCATTTTCAATCCTTAGAAATGTTGTTTCCTTTGAGAAAATACGAAATAACGTAAAATATCAAGACATTTATGTGACGTTCAAACGAAAATAAATATATACTGTCCTGGAAAATAAATGAAAAAATTTCGCCCTGACAAGTGTTCCCGCTGCTCAGCATATAAAATAAAACGAATGAACACATTAAATGCTTAGAAGTCAACATTTTAAAAAAGATCTCTAATAAAAAAAATCTTTTTACTTTATTAATAATTGATCATTTTGCAGAAATAAAAATGACAAATAAAAAACACGAATGATACAATCAAGCAAAAAACGGGTCAATTTTTTTTTTGTTCACTATTATAACAGAAAATGAATATTCTAGATATTTTTTTAAGCAGCTACCACAAAATTAGCAAATATTAAAGTAACGGTTGTAAGTATAATATCGATGACCGTAAGTTGACAACACGTATCATAAATTTGTTAAATTTTTCAGGAAGACCAAATAAAAAATAAGTATTGAAATATTAAAGAAAACACTTTGTAGTAAAATTATGTTTATTTTCATTTGAAAAAAATGTATTTTATTTTCTTTAATTTCTCCATATAAGTTTTTTGGTATTCTTGAATAATTAAAAAAATATGTAATATGTGTTGTCAACTTATAGCCATCGATGTTCATTTAATATGACAATATTGGATAAAATCCTTCATTATGATCAATAGTATGAAACGATATAACAATGGTATAAATTTAAATATAGTCGTATAATAATAACAATATCTAAAATTGGATGCCCGATAGGTTGAGAGATTAGCTGATGATCAACTCTCGTAAAATAATGTCAAGACAAGTTTTCACAATGCAGAAATCGATATGCTTTACTGTTTATAACATTACTATCTATTTTTATTACATAATTAAAATTCGTAATATATCCGTTTTCAAAAGAAACATGAAACGAAATTTGAAAAGCGAATCAATATAAGTGTTTATTTTATTATCTTTACAGTAAACGTAATCATTGAAATGTTTCTTTGGAATGTTATACAGTTCTCATTAAATGCGGTCCGTAGGTATCTTGGGGCACGGAGGCGCCCAATTGATTAAGCCGTAGAAACAGATTAAAGTAACTACCCCATCATCTAACTGGGATAGTTTCCTCACCCTTGAATAGACTTGGATGGACTTCGTTTCAGAAAACCGGAAGACCGCTTTGTGAGTCTCTTTGTGCGGCTCTAGTCGACCGCAAGTCCCGCATGAAATCTATAATTTATGACATTTACTACAAATGCTTTTTGAGCTTTTTTTTAGTATGAGGTGAAGGTTTACAGTTATTGGACAATTCTACCAGCATAATGTTATCCAATTGTAGTGAATTTTCTTGATTGCTACTGGCATCTGACATTAAATATTTGTTATCAGAATATCTACATGCACACAATGCAGTTAATAAAATTATCATTTCACCTATGACTTTTATTGCAACAATATTGCTAAATTATAAACATACATATTGTTATACTATTATTTTTATAAACCATCAAATGTATTTGATTAAAAACATATAAGCTGCAAAATACCATACGACTTTTTATAATCAACATATATTTTAAATATTTCATATTAATAATTTAAGACCGATATCATTTTATAAAATTTAATAAGAAATTCATTTTGTAAACTTCTCATGTAAAAAAAATGTGTTATTTATATAAATTGATACAGAATTTTGACGCTCTATAATCTATTATATGTATTTATTTAAGTCGCTAAAAGTAAAAAAGAATACATTCTATTAAAAAAAAAATGCGTAAAATATGTGCTCTTCTCTAAGTAAAAACGAGATACAGCAACTGATACATATCATAGGATACTTAAGTATTGCAAAAATTATAAATATGAATTCATCATATTTATTATCAGCTTCAAGTCTCTGCCTTTCAGTAAGTTTTATTTGCGAATTCATAAACTTGAGAACGTGAGACGCAAAAACTTGAAAAGACGTTGCAAACTTTTGCTCTTATAAAATATTGCCCACGATTAGTACTATTGATGTTTAATTTTTGCTTTTAGTTCTTTTCTTTTATTTTTCAAACTTCCATACATATTATATGATGATTTATGTCATGCTTAAAAAACATTTCTCACTTATCTATTTTTAAATAAAAATAAAAACTTAATCATACATTTGTTCCACTTGGGATCGTTAAATACTTTTTAAATTCCAACAATATGTACATGTGAATATTAAAACTAACAAACTAATTGTAAATGATTTTGTTTCAGGTGATTTAAGCAACCGAAAAATCAACAGAACACGTACATCAGAGTGAGTCTCTAAAGATTTCATTTTTGTTTATTTATTTTTATGATTTTCGCCAGATAATAAATAAAATAATATAACATGAATTTTTTCAATTACATTATCATCAATATATCAAGAACGATGTAATTATATATAGTGCTCGAAAAACATATCTTTATTCAGCAAAAAACATACATTAAATAAATTACACTGCTTTTTGTGATATTTTGTATATTTACCCACTGACAGAAAAATACAATTTTTTAAAATAACATTAAAAATAAAATGAATTTTAAAACCATTATTTTTAAAATTTCAACGCGATTTTTGTTGAAAAGTATTTACATTAAAAAATATATGAATAAAATAAGTGAGACAAAGTGAATATAAAAATCATAAAACATTTTCCATTGGAAGCTTTTGAATGACAGCCCTCAGACTTGACAGCACTTTTATAAAATTAAGCTCATAATAAAAATTACCTTCAGTGAAAAAGTTTTCAGATATGACAGCTGAAAATTTCATGGTCGTAGTGTCAGTAAATGCGAAGGAATCTTCTTATTTCTTAAGAAAATATAATATTTTAACATCGCAGAGCAAGGAAAATCCACCAATGTTTCTATTTTATTTTTTTTGGGTACTATTTATTAATAATAGTTTACTTTATACTTTATTCATAATACAATATACGATACATATGTATAAACAAAATGAACTAGTAATCGATATTTATAAGCAACGTCAATTTTTATATTTATGAAATAACTTTAATTTTGTTATTTTTTCGCCGTATTATAGTCATTAGAGACACTTAAGATAAATGCATACATTTACATAGATTAGAGCGTAATGAGGGAGCCGCTGACTGGACATGGAAATTGTTCGTTATTATTTTTATTTTATTCAAAGTAACGCAGAGACGATCTGCATGCGTTTATTAAAAGTATTTGTTTTTTAAGAAAAATGTGATGAAAAGATACAACACAAAAAAATATCATATATAATGTAAACCATATATGAAAATATACTTTTATCTTATTAATATTTAATAAAAGATTTTTAAACTTTTTTTCAAGCAGCTATTATTAAAATTATTTTCTTTTATCCATTTGACGAATCGGTCGATTTAATGAAAAGTGAATTCATCTGAATTATGATACGATATTTATGTAGACAAAAAGACTTTCTATATTGATTTAAGTTAACAGCATTCCCGTACCACTGTGAATAACATTTAGTTCTTTTAACATTTAGGATATACAAAAAATTTAATAATATTTGTTTTACTTTAACCATGTTTGCTCCAAAATTGGAATATATAGATCATTTTAGTCACTCCAAATGTCCAATCCAAAGTATGTACATAGATTTTCCGCGATATGAAGATATCATTTTCAATTGTCTACGAGAATACTTAACTCATTGAACGTCCAGTCCTGCATCTTTAATTTTTTTTTTAAATCTGATCGCTATGAAAAGTGAACCTACAATATCCGGCTCCGAAGTGCTCACGCTAACTTATAATAAGTATTTTATGGATCAATAACTATACTGTATTGTTATAAAATTTAAATTTATATAAACATGTTATTTTCAATGAAAATATGTATCATGGACATGAAAACATCCAAATATATCATTTTATCTAAATTGAAATGGAGCGGGCTTGAAAGTTTATTATAATATATGGAGGCAGCGAGGTCCGACGACAGTCTGTTTGTGAACAATAAATAAGGTCAAAACGCTTCACGGGAGCTCACAAAGTATCCCTTAAGGACACTCAGGCAATCGCTAGGCACTCTCACCGGTGACATCCCCCATAATAATATGTCACTGTAACTTACTGCAGCACCCTTTGGCGTGGAATTTGATGTTAATCTTTTATATACATCAGTTAAATTTACTTGACCAAACTTGCAACATACACCTTTCCTAAAATTATACTAACGATTTATTTTGATTAAATTATTATGGGTTTCCCCAATAACTGTGCACTTGATTCCCACGTTTGCTATATTAAAAAAATAAGATGCAGAGCTGAATGTGCAATGAACTTTACTATTGGCTGACAATTAATTATTTCCGTGAAAGAATCTGTAAAAATTAGTCTTGACAAGGCGGTGTTATATATAATCTATTTCTGTAGTGGTCATTTTCACATTGTCGGGATTCCAAAGTTTTACTTTTGGAACGAACGTGGTATAATAAAAACTTTTATGGATATTGAATATTTAAAAATGAGCTTTACAATTGACTAATTTGAGAATGAGTAGAAATGTTTAAAATTTGATGATAATAATAAAATAATATTGTAACAACTATAAAATTGTAATTTATATATTTTTTAAAAATATCTACTGAAAAGCATTTAAATGTCTTTAGAATATTTTAAGTATCATATTTCTATAAATAAACCTACTTATAGTCCTTAACTAAATACATTGTTCAAATTCTTTCACTTTTAACAACATTCCAAAGCTAATTAATAATCGGTAGGCACAGCAATTAATCTACATTTTAAGTGTGGTGAAATTCTTTGTAAAAAGAATTTTGCCATATTAACGATTTTTAAAGGAACCTTTTCAACATTTAATAATATATCTATCTAAGTTAATATCAAATAGCTGGGACATAGAACCATTAATGTATTCCAACCATCGTCAATTGCTTGAGTCTTATCCTTCAAATTTATATTTATTTTTTAGAAAGTTCTCATCTACAAATCAATATATAATGTTAAGAACAAATATTTTTTAAAACTACTATTTTTATAGTTTAGGAAAAAATTCATTCGTTTTAACTATGGTGTATAGTCATTTACGTAAATTAAATTATACTATAGTAAATATTATTAGTATATCGTAATGGATACATAGCAAAAGTGTGAATATATAAATGGATGTAAGGATTGAATTTATATGAAAGTTTACAAGTTTTATTTTATTTAAACAGGCTGTGTATCCATTACGATATACTAATAATATTTACTATAGTTTGATTTTATTTAAACAGGCTGTGTAGAAAAGGGTTGCATATATGTATATACATATGTATGTATTGTTAAAATATTTTTTATATTTTAGTTTCTACGAAACTTAGATAACTCAGGTAGTATATTTAGTATTAAGTTTAACGCTGGAAAAGTTTTAATTACAGACGGTAAAATTAAATAACACCGTTAATTAAAAAAAAAACCAAATAGCTTACGAATAAATCCGTAGAATATTTTAGATTTCACTTAATTTTCACTGCCTTAAATGTAAAAGCTCTTGAAAATTTCTGAATCTTAATACAGAGATACCCTTCTAAGCAGGCTTATCTTTCACTTTAATTGTCTTTCTTCAAATTCAAAAAACTTTTAATTAGATAAAGTTAACTCGTGAAACACTGAGGCATGCAAATATTTGAAATAATTCTTCGCAGCCACTCAGCACGCCACCTTCAGTTTTTCTCGCTAATTACGTATTCTGGACTCAACATTATCAACTGCGTTAGTTTGAGCATTAACAATCTGGCATCAAAATTAACATTTATACCTTCTAAGCTCTCAATGTTTGAAACATTGAAACTTGTACATCAATTCGTATTATGAATTATATATAAAGGCCAAAACTTTTGTTCATTATTTATTTAAATCATTTAACCACTATCTTCCAATATAATTCATATTTGAGTTATTAGGATAAAAGCGTGCTTCTTTTATCATGATCAATGGTCTATACATACGGTATATACCTCGGCAGTGTAAAAATTATCACACGAAAAATGAAGTAAATGGATCAAAACTTGCTTAGACAGATTCTTTTATTGTCAACCAACTGCTTAAGCCATTAGGAATTCAGTCTTGTACTTTTGGATTTTCCAAAATACTTCTACTATAGAATTCACAAAATATGGGTTCAAAGTTAAACGCACGTTAAAATTTGCATCTCACATATTTGATATGAATTATATTCGTGAAGTAAAAAGCTCTCAAATCATATTCTCTATTATATATCAAATAATTTCTTCTTGCAGTCGTGGTATATTTCTTATATACATATAAGTTATCTTGTGTGAATATTAAAAACATACTTGTAAACATGTCACCTACTAAGCATGGTAGTATAACTTTGAGTTGCAAATACATTTAACTATTACTGATTTGAGTATGTAATCGTAAGTAAATTCAGTTAAAAAAAAACCGTCAATATGCCGAAATGATTATAATACTCCAGTTTATCGAGTGGATTTGCAATTATTAATTAACTCTCTGCTAAATTAAGTTAAGTTGTCTGTAATTTAGTTTATTTTATTTTTTCGTCAAATAACACACTTGTAAATAAGTGACTTACCAATATTATAAATATTATAGAAGTATATCGTCAATAAAACTTTCACGATCAGATTTTTTTTTAATCAACGAAAATACTTCGCTTAAAATGTATGTTTTTTAAATTGAAAATTTTCTTCTATGATAAATTAAATGTAGATAGTATAAATAAGCCTAGCCGTATTTAAAATAGATTTAGTCAATGTGCAGGATTCATCAAATGGTATTCGCGTATTAGCTGAAATGAAAACGGCTCGTTTTCTGTAACAATTTTTGCATTTTTTTTCATCGTGCTAACAACCCAAAAAAGCTCAGAACGTCCCAATTTCACGACGAATTTTTTGAGTGGAGGGTCTAAAAAATATATTTATGTTTTTTGAACGTACGTTTTTTGGGTAACTTTACTTTGAGATTTTCTGCTAAATGGTTGCAAACCTTTATGCATATTTATAATATTATTTTTGTGCTTTAAAAAGATGTAAGGTTGAGCAAAATTTACAAATATATAAGCAAACAAGTATTTGTTAACTGCTTCTATTTTTCATGATCAATTATGCTTTAAGTAATAAGTTAATTGAATGTAACAACCGTAATTGATAAGATTTGCTAAACGTTAAATGCTTATCATTCATTCAGATAAAATTAATACGTTTGTTTATGACATGATAATGATATTAAAAGACATACTTTTTCAGTAGCGGTTTTAGTATAAAAACAGTAATAGCCGTATATGAGGAAATAAACCATTTATGTTATGGAATGTAGGTCCTCCATTTATTGTAATTGCCATTCTGGAGGGGAGTAGAGTTTCAGGGGTGAGCACTAAAGGGTGATCATTTAAATGATTATCACTGGTTTAATAGCGACGCCTTTAATGTATTCGGCACATTGGCTGCAAATTTTGCATCTGCGAGTAAATATTTAACCAAAATTTACTTAAATTAAATTTCCTAAAAGTTTTATTCTTCATATTTATACAGGTTATATAAAAATGTGTACAATGGAATTAAATACTTTTCAATTTACAAATAGAAACAACATAATACCTTCACATGATTTAAAAAATATAACTTGTACACTTTTTTCATCAAAGCACTCATTATAAAATATTTAGTTTCTAACTTTGATCAAACAACCGATGAGCTGTTATTATTTAACAAATATTTTAAAGTTTGATTATATTTATATTCACACCATCTGCATTTTAAATTTAAAAGATTTTAAAGCGCATTTGTCACTTGAAAAAATATTTTTAATGAGATTTGATTGTTAGCAACCTATTATATTTGCCTGGTGGTTCTGAATTGTTTTCAATTTTTAAGTATGCAGCTGCAAGATTAAAAAAAATGACTTTCTAAACCAATGGCTTCCAGCAGAGGCATTACTGGGTGCTTATCAGATAAAAAAACTTGTATATATCGGAATGTATCAAAACAAATATAAATGTTTCAATCTAATGGTTCAACAGATACTAAACTAATGTGGGGCTTCTCAATCGTATTAATAAATATATTAATGGAATTTAGTTATGAAATGACCTTTACTATTATATATACTACGTAATACACATCCATATTTTAAATGGAAGCATCCAATGGATGTACAATACTGTAATAATAGCTATCAATAAAATCTTACGTTGAATTTTAGTAAATTTATTTTTTGAAAATAATGTTACCAGCTTAATGAGTTTAATTGCGTTAAAGTTATTTTAATTCGGTCAACTGGATAAACTTTAATGGGTTAACATGTAGCGTATTACAACACAAGCTTCCACACAGCTTTTCCATCCCTGTTTCTAGAGTCCAAGCGACGTGACCTCTTTAGTATTTCTCTCCTATAGGCTATCATGACCCACCTTGTTTCTAGAAATTCTATTTTATGGAAAGGTTACACGAGATTTTTTCCATTTTTTATTATTATTTCGGTTCAGTTTTATTGCTAAATATACAAATTGAGGTTTCAAAATATTAGCTGGCCCGTATACTCTGTTGTAAAAAAATGTAATTATTGCTTCGAGAAACACCATTTTTTTATATATCATCTAGTATGAAACTTTTATTTTTTATTATGACAAAATCGATATTTATTATTTAGGTAATAACATAATTGATTTAAAGCTTTAAATCGAATTTGAAAAAGTTTTATTACGGATAAAATCATACTTAAATAGTGTTTTATTTCGTACAACGGATCAAAATATGGTAATAATGTACTATGAAGAGTTTAATTATTAAAATTTAAAACCAATATTATAATTAATCTAAGTATTGTTTTGTAACTCATATGACCAATTCAGTAAATACATAAAGTGAGAGCTTAAAATTTCGTGGATGATTTCTGTAAAACATTATAATTGTTTACAATCAGTAGATTAAATGAAAATGCAATGAAAAACCATGAATATGTTGAAATTACACACTTGCATTAAGCATTGAAAGTTTAATGGATCAAACTGAACTGTCTGACTGGCTGTAGTATGATAAATAAAACATATCCTAAACCGAACCTTTTTTCATATTTAATATGTAAATATTAACAGTGAGAAACATCATATAACGTTTAGTTTTATAGTAAGTGGGTGCCATTCATGTTTTTACTTAGAAAGATTAGCTCTCAGCTATTTGAAATGCTGCGATAAAGATGAAATCTAAAATCCACTACGTATTGAAAAGAGAAACGTATTTTTCTAAATGGCTGACATAACAATGAAAATTTTGGGGAGATTGCGAGTCGAGTTGCGTCGCGGATGTGGTTGGCCGAGTGATTTTGAATAAATCAAAATCAACGATTATTGTTGTCAGCGCTGAGTTATATAAATGTCGCTAGAGTTATTCAGGAAATTTTCAAACGAGTTTCAAAAATCTGAGGTGAATAGGGTTAAAGAAAAAAAATACATTGGATTTTAGAGATAAACAGTTGATTAGAGAGTGAAGCAACTGCGTGTTAAATGAGCTATGTATGACATGCTCGATTATTATAATAGTCACGTCTCAATTATTTTTAAGCATCTTTAAAATTTACATATGTGAGAAATGAAATACTTATATGCCGTAATTTGTGAAGTAATTCGGAAAATTTACCAAAAAGAATAAATTTTACCACTGCTTGAAGTATTTAAATATCAGAACTTTTAGCAAGTTTCTTTATTTTTGTCAATGTGTTAACGTTAAATATACAATTTAATAAATATGCGATAATTTAAAAGTATGGGAAATTTTGAAATATTGTTTTCGTGTTGTGAAAAATTGGTTTAAAAAATATTGTAATTTTTATACTTCCATATACGTCGCGTTGATGGATATCGTTTACTCGACGTGCAAAATATCAACATATATTTCACTACTCAGTATGAATTTATATATCGACTGTTGATATAATGCTTGAAGATCCCAATCCATGTGAAGGTGTATGAATTGCTGAATTAAAATAATTCAATATTAATAGTATAATTATAAAGAAGACAGAAGATATAGTAAAAGTACTATCGGTATTATTTATTATTGTATTATATATTCATATCGATTTGAATATTATAGGATTTAAAATGAGAAAAATTAGAAAACCATATTCGTTTTGACAAAATCCATTATTTTTAGTTGAAATATATTTTAAAATATAAAATTCATAGGATGTAATTTAGCAATTTAAAAGAGTGCTCTGTTTGTTGTGTTTCGAAAAATATACAAATATTTCAAATAAATTGTCTTGTAAACAAAATGATTTGATCCATAATTATAAAACGAAAGCTCTAATAAACATACTATGTATAAATAAAACGCGAATTAAAAACGTAACACGTCGTATTTTGATGCCCATTCTGCCGGATTTTTTTTTCACTGACAGCCAGTCGAAACATCAATCAGTGACATGAAAGTAAATGGACTAGCTTTATTAAAATACAATTTATTTTTCGAATTCATGCATTTACAAAGCTTACAGAGTTTGCTTCTATTTTGTTGCTGTGTGAAAACATGTGTACGTAGAAATACCTAATAAATTAAACCCAGCAAGTCTACCACTTAAGAAAGTCATAGATCATGAATGTGTCGCTGAGATAAATTTATCCTATCAATTATTTATATACTATAGGTATTTGTTAATATATCATCTGATTTTTAATAATAATCCGTATTAGAAGAATTTCTGTCTGTTGGAAAATGCTTTATTAATACATACATAGAAAACTTTATTGTTTACTTTTTTAATTTTAATTTCGGACTGTTAGATTCGTAATGATTTGGGTTAAAATCATGTAAAAATTAATTGCAATCATATTTTTGGTGATAAAATGCATCCTTTAAACGAATGGATGTATGTACGAGTATGCTTAGAAAATGAATCGCAAAATTTTCTTTATTATAGCAATTCTATATAGAGCGAATGTACAATATTATAAAAATCATTTATAACTGTCATACGAAAAAAAATAATACTTTTCCTAACACAATGAAAAAAAAACTTATATGCGACAGTGATATAAGTGTTGATTGCAAAGGATGATAAAGATTTAATCACCGAACTTCTTATGGTACGCCACATTAACATTCGGCTTCTGCATCTGGAAATATATAACAGCCAACCCTTAATAGGATTGCGAAAGAAACACATTAAAAAAGAGAACACAATGTATTGTTCGCAGGTATATTGCAATTTGGGATAAATTTCGAGCAGGGGTTTCTGTGACACCTAGATCTGACCCCAGCTGCTTTCTATTCTACGAAGGGCGTTCTTTTTCGGCCTTGGGCACATTAAATCGGGTGGGCCAAAAGAGTAGCTTGTCGAAAGTTGGCCTTTTTGACCGTGGCGTGGGTTGAAGGCGAATCAATAAACACCTCAGTAGATTACTGAGGGTAACGGCGCCAACAAACGGCTTCGCACCTGCGGAACGAGACGCCGGGGAAACCGACTCAAGCATATGGCCATTCAAATTGCACATATGTAAAACTTGTAACGATGGAGAGGTATGCGTGAAATTTTTCGGTATAAAAAGGATGAATAGGTTACTGTTATGTCTTGCCATAATATTGATCGAAGTGGGTAGGGTCCGGTGGATCTGATACAGGTTTCAGTCCATCGGCTTAGAATACTTACTAGGATATATCAATGCATAACAGAATTATGTAATTTTAATATTCTGAATTGATTTCATTCTATACTCACGTATATAATATACATTAAATTATTTTATTTATTTTAACACTAATTTCAAACATTGAAGTTTTTGTAATTGTAACATTTCTCACAAAGAATTTATTTTGACCATCATACCAAAATTAAAATTTTTAAGACTTTAATTATAAATAATTCAAGCATCCATAATAATTAATAAAATGTATAGACATTAAAACTTGGCTACCTAGTTACTTATATTTAAAGATTAAAATTCGACGAATATTATTTAGTTATAAAAACGTGATTATAATAAATTCATGTTACATTGACAAGGAAACGTTTCCAAAACTTCCGAAGCTTTATATTTTAATTTTGTTTGTACCGTATACATATTAAATTGGTATAATATGGTAACTGAAATCAAAGCAACCGTCATTTACATATGGAGCACAATTCTCGAAACACGTAAGTGATGATATGTTACATGCATATCTGACGTGTGGATTAGATGTTATATCGTAAGTAACTGCCGTTTGTGGAAGGATGATATGTATATGTAAGATAATATTTGCACGATTGTTAGACGTGTAAGTGATATATCTGCTAATAATTATCAAAATATTAATTACTTAAGTACAGCAGGGTTTTCGAACATAAAAAATAATATTCTGATTAAACTGTGATTCAATTAGTACTTGCTTTGTAATACTCATTTTTACTTACCATTTACCACAGAGTACAGAAATCCTGATGATGTGAAGATTTATATTGATAACTATTTTACGTTATTTAATTGTTAATCGATTGCTAGATCCATTCGATATATACTCCTACATTTTTGATTTATTAAAAAACCTTATACTACTGTGGAGGGAGCTGTATTATTTAGTTATCGGCAGTAACATTTATGCAGCTTTGCAGTGGTTGAATAATTATATCAAATCATATCAACATTGTAAAAAACTTTTGTCAATGGCCATTTTGCATGTCACGCCATTTTTTTGATTTGATATTACAGCTTAATAATAGTAATTAAAAATAATTGAATCGAAACCTAAATTTTTTTAACATTATGATTAAACATCTCGGTTTTCAGTATTTTGGTTGTTATGAAATTCTGAACAGGAAAAGAATTAAGCCGCTATAAAAATATAGTTTAAAGTTAAATTATTCCACGAAAAACATAAAAAGTAACATAAAAAATAAGTCGGCTTATAATCCAATAATAATATATATTACAGTAGGTTATCCATAAAATTTAATACTTGAGAGCTTTAAGCTCAATAGAGATAGGCCCGTCTTTAATTTTAAATTACTTCGACATAATATGTGAAAATGAATAAAATGTTATTGAAGCTAATATATACCTGTGTTGAGGATTTCATAATTATTTAATGTGAAATTATAATCCGTTAAGCACCGTACAACCGTACTTAAATTAAAAGCGCTGCTGTGTGCTTGTTGACTTGGTCATAAATCTAGTGCCGTTATTGAGTGAAAAATGTTTAAATAACATTGTGCATGTTTTTTAGAGATTAACTAGTTGATGTAGGTTACAAATGCCACAAGTACTAAAGAAAAAATCACATTTTGAATTTTATTACATTATCGCTGAATGTAGAAATTAATTGTCGTATAATATGGGATATTTTATTTTAAGACGGTTAAAACAAAGTTTAAAATTTGTATTAATAGATTATTTATTTGAAAACGAAATTAAAACATGCATATTAAGTGCTTAGAATTCAAATTATATTTAATATACTCAAGTCGTATTATTATAATCATTTAATTTTTACCGTAGTTTTAATTTCTCTTGAAGATTTGCAATTATCATGTGCAGAAATTCAAATTATAATTTTTAACGTAAAATTAGCTTAATAAGATTTCTCAATTGAAGTATTTGAGTTATTTTTATTCATTCGTTATACGACCAACGCATTTTTTATATTATTGGAAAGATTAATACCTTTTGTCCTTCATATGTTTGTGAATGTCATTGTTTTCTACTTTTTTGCATACATATTTCCAGTATTATGAAATCGTACTAGTACATATTAAGTACATCTACTGTATTAATAGTTATTTGTGAAAAAGTCCTTCGATTCCTCGAAAAAGTTTTGGAAGAATCCCGTAGAAGTATAGAAGGTTTAATATACTTTATATATATATTTTTTAATACGATTATGCAAGATTTTTTTCATCAATTAATTGAGAGCAATTCCATTGACTTCGTATACTACGAAATAAGTATACATTATTGTAAATAAATTATTTATTAAATGTAACATTCCATCTTTTGAATTTTATAACCAAAAACTATTGAGTATAGAGCTATAAAATAATTAATTATAAACTATTATTAAAGACTCTGATAATGATTAAAAATATTTATTATATCGTTTTATACGTGTCGTTTGTGAAAGTACACTACATAATGGTCATATATTAAATATTCAAACATGTATATGTATTTTTTTATCGAGTTGAGATCGACAAAAATTCGATCGAATATGTGCGTCTGCGATACTTTTCGTTTAATGTTCCAATCGTTTGGAAATAACACAAAATGGGTGTGATAATGTGTTATCTTACACTTTCCTAAGCATACGCGAGTCTGTAAAAACAGAGATTTTGCGTTAATGTAAATTTACAGCTAACCAATTTCACTTTTATGTGAGCGTTCAAATAGCTGCGAACAAATAAAAGTCACGGAACGGGTATCGATATTTCGAGAAAATTGATTATCGTTACGAATGAAATTTTAAATTACGTAGAATATTTCAGCGTATAAATAAAACTTTATGGTAATTTTGGTGATTGTTTTTGAATACACAATTAAAGTAATATTTAATGTTAATAAGCGTAATGACAGTAATCAACAAAATTGAATTTATCATAAAATGATATTTACAATTCGTCCGTTATTAGAGCTTGAATAATTAATAGTATTTTTATGTCTTAGTACTTAAAATGAAAATCATCATACAAATAAATTATCGATCTGCGGTTCGCATATCGTCATTTAAAATACGAAATATAATTAAAAAGCTTTCAGTACAATTACGAAAAAATATTAAAAAAACGTTGTAATTTCACGGCTGAAATATGTATTTTATTTAAAAAGTCGGTACGCGTGCTATATTGTAAATAGCGCACCATTTTTGGTCATTAATATCATAACTGTTTGAATTTGGGAAATAAAAACAATACGATGTATATTTTTTTTATGGAATAAGCGAATCGCTAACGACTAATCCTCAAAAACAATTCAATTAATTAATCCACATTGAAGGCATCTAAAAAAATCATAACAATCGATTTGGACAACGCCATTGGTTTCTTTAATTTAATAATCTTACATACAACTTAATAAGTTATAAAATGCAAGTTTATATTGAATAAATTATTATAGTATATAAAAATGTGTTTTTTTTTTAATTTTTAAAATCTTTTTGTACGGTAATAGACAAAATATGTTGTATTAAACCTTGCGTTGCATTCTTTTTTAAGGGTTTATTAACTTAAATCTTCCGGATGTAAATTTTCATTAATAAGATATATTTACTGTGTAGCTTTTGCAAAAAAGGATGCCATTAGTCGGACAAACCGTGCAAGCCTTATTTTACATTCCGTTTCGCATTACTGTACGGTTTTTGTAACATTTGCATTTTATTTAGTGTAAATTTTCAGACGTATATTTCAATTTTACGAAACATTAGAGTCTGGAATAAGAAATAAAACCGCGAAAATTGTCGCCCCCGCCGTCTAAATAAAATCAGCTTATTTAACATTCAATGAGGTCATATATTATATAATCATTCCCTATTGTTTTACCACATCTACTAAAATAAAGAATTTATTATTCTAATAAATACCCTAACCGTTTAATTTTGATTAAAATTAATATCAAGGAAGTAGTTGGTTCATTGAAAAGTTGTGAAGTTAAGAGTAATTATTATTTTGAGCATACCATGCAAACAGGTTGATTAAGAAACTTATAAAACCATTTTATGTTTATTTTTAAGTTTTAAATATAATTGAATACAATAATAATAATAATAAGCTAGGCTGAAAAAAAAATCAATTATTTTGTCAAGTAGTATCAATGAGGGTCAAAAATCACGTAAAACATATTTTAGAGATATTAAATTACTGACCCATTTATTCACAAAGCGAAAAAAATGCAATGAATCTAATATGAAACATGTATTACGTGAAGCCACAGTTACCTAATATAAATTTGACGACGTATCTTCCGGCACCAGGCCACTTGAGAGGATTCATTTTTAATAAAAAAATGACAAATGATATTAATAATGTTTAACTATTCCCCTTGATAGATAAAGTAAGGCTAGGTAAGGTTCTATAAAAATCTACTCCTAAAGGAGCATTCAAATACCCGCGTTCTGAAATATGTACTGATTTTTAATGAATTTTAAAATTTTATTATTTATAAGAAAAATGATTATACTAATGTTAAGGTAACCGTCGTTTACAAAATACCAAACAGCATTGTTAAAACTAAAGATACAAAAACACGGATGAAAGTTGTTATGTATAATTTGTTTTGCATTGATTTCAATATGAAAAAAATGAATATTTAATTTTATATTATTGACTTTGTGATTGTAATTTTTGATAATACCTGCCTTAGTTATTCAAATTAATATTTCGTTGGTTCAGAAAAAATGAATTTACATTAAAAAACAACTTAAGTAATTGTTCAGTCGAAGAGAAAAATGAGTGCTTTGATCTTAAAATTTAATACAAAATTTTTTTTTTTGTTAAAACAACGATTCACAGATGTTGTAAAATGATGTTACTAAATTATTTATAAAGTTACCAGTATCAATAAATAAAGCTAATACAAATGTATGCAAAAATGAATGTTTTAAAGCAAAGTTTAAATGAAAATCAATTCTTATAACACTTACCAAGTAATTCGTGATTTATAGTAATAAATTTAATTTCTGATTCTTCAATTCTCGTATGAAAAAGCTGTCATTCTTTCATCAGAATCATCTTTTTTCATATTCATATTAAATTTTTGGATACAAAAACCAATTTAATACTTTAAGACGTTTGATAATTAAAAGACTAATTTTCGACTAAAGCTGTAAGAAAGAGTATTGATGGTCCAGTGCATATATGTGAGATTTTAAATATTTTTGTGTAATAACTAGTTTTTAAGCTTGTATCTGTCTAAAAACTGTGAAAATCGTTATTATGTAATTCATTATTTGATGAAATCTCTTAATTTGAAAGTAAACTTGTAAGTTTTTCTGAACATGTAAACTAAAACGGTGCACATATAATATATAATATATGCACAAGGCATAATAATAGTAAGCAAAAATTAATAATGGCTTCGTATACATGCTTAGTAAAATTACTATTTTTTTTTTTAAATAAATTCACCATTTTGCGATTTCCGTACGTCTGGTAAATACACTTTCCCGGTAGCGTAGCTGGTAGCGTGCGTGCCTAGCGATCCAGGGAATGCGGGTTCGAATCCCCATCTGTCGGATTTAAAAAAAAAAAATCGAAAATGCAGGACTGGTTTCCCACTGGGTTGAGTAATTGTTTGACAAACAATTCTTGTAAAAAATAATCTGTCTTAGTTGTCTTCACATTGCAAAGATCCATATACTCCTCTTTCGGAGCTCCACGTTGGGAGCGAATATGGTATAAAAAAAAAAAAATTACTTATATTTTTAAACGCGACGATTCTAACTTTTTTTTAAATATTTGATTCAAGAATTTTTCAATGCTACTATACTTTGAACTAAAAAATAATTGAGTGTATATATTTTATCACATGTGTTTAACATTTATGAGTTTTTACATAATGACATATTTTTATAGTAACATAATATGTAGATGCATGAAAACCTTCCGAAAAATTCTTTGATAAAAATGTTTTCATATAGATTGAGTAGGTACCCACATAAAGACATGTCTCTTTGAAAGATTTCTTTTCACATAAAAAATCCAAACCATCATAAAATGATAGATTGTATTTTACCAAGAAAGAAACTTTGCCGACATCGCGTTTGTAAATTTTCACGAATTTCCCTCACGGAAGATCTATGGCTTTTTATATGACGCGGCGCCATTAAAAATGTTGCCCTTAACCCATCTGGATTTTCTCATAAAAATAAACTCCTCATAATAAATATAGTCCATGTCTTGAACCCTTGGATTTATATTCCTGATTTTGTGTTAGGTACTTATTTTATAATGCTTTTGACAATAGAAAAAACATTATATGTTCAAACGTCACAAAGAAAATAAACTGAACTACGATAAAACTTATACGGAGACCTTTTTGAATTTATTTTTTAATGCTGAAATACGTTAGAAAATTCTCTGTTTTTTTTTTTTTTTATGGCCAACTATGTCTCGTGAAACTATCCGTTTACACTAATTTTTACTACCTCAAAG
>JAGVSQ010003690.1:0-20988 GCA_022683975.1 Rhyacophila evoluta
AGTGTGAGCACTTCAATGTGTGCGTAGATGTCATGTGTGCAGTTGTCTGGTTACCGTGATTTAGACATGTTCCTAGCAACAACAAAAAACTATAGGTAAGAAAAATGGACACTGCCTTTGTTGACGTGTGCACACGTTGAAAACATCAGAATTGATCTTATATTATTGTTAATTGTGGAATATCGATTTTAGTGTTCATACTAAAAAGAAAATTCTTACATACGAACGTGTTAAGCCTTACATCAGTACAGTGAAATTTAAACAATATTTTTCATACGTATGCAAATTCCAATATAATAATGTCTGACCAAATCCGTTTTTTTTAAATTTCACGCTATTTTAAGTATATATATATATAATATCCGAATTTTACGCACAACATAGCGATAAGTAGAGGAACCTATAACATAATACATAACAAAGCATTGACTTTACGGTTTGTTCCCCGATTCAATAATCGAAATTAGGTAATTCTCAAAGCTTAGCGTATTTGCATATGGTTTGAAATCCTGGGTATTTATTTTGTGACGTAAGTTATAATCTAAAAATAAGCCACCAGATTACAAATTGTCCGTTAATTAGCTGTCTGTATTTTTTTTCTCGTTTCGTTGTCACTGCCCTTTTTTATTATTTTTACATTTATTTATTATTTTAATTATTTGATATCTGAAGATATTTCGAGTCTCAAAAGAAATGTGCTTAATTAGTGATGTACCGATTTTTTATAAATAAAGATATTTAATTATCCCGTATACGATAATTACACGCTCGATTATAAGTTACAATGAGTAACATTAATAACATGTTATATTGTGTTAAGGTTCAAGGAAAAAGGCTAAAAATCTGTATGGGTATTGACACGAGAGCTTATGTCATCTACACCCGGTTCCAACAGTGAAAATACGGATAGGATATTGCAAAAATGTGGAAATTGAAAAGAATCCATACGGAAAGCATTCATATGAAAATCGTTTGTAAGGAATAAATTCATAATATGAAAAGTGATTGTAAATACAATATATACTACATGGGGAAAGAATCCACATTGAAAAAAATATTGTTTCGACAATTAAAATAGTTTTATTGGGTCATTGGTAATGTGTGCTTAAGAAAGAAATATACAAATTTTTATTTTTGGGTGAAGGAGGAGGTCTCTTTGAGAAAATAAAAATATTAGACAAATAAATCATGGTTTGCGAGAGAACACTAAGTTAATTCTTCATATATTATAATCTGATTTGATCGTTTACACTTTAAGTGTGTAGATAGTGTAGATGAGGAATGCAATTAGAAGAAAGACGTATTACAAATTGAATCTTTCAGAGCTGGCAATCCAAGTAGGTGGTTTTAATAAACAAAAAAAATTAATTGGAGTTTGGAGATCTCCACTCTGAAAGTGGAGCATATGGATGTGATGAAAATGGAGTGTATCGATGTCACCAATGTGAAGAAATTTCTTAACAGGTTATTTTTTATAGGAATTGGTTGTGACACAATGTACTAACCCTATTGGAATCTAGTCATGCATTTTCAGATTTATAAAAATCCACCAGATGTGGGAATCGAACTCACATTTTCGCAAGCGCTGACCTCTACAATATTGGGGAGACGAATACATAAGTACTATTGTTCCTATATTTATTAGTTAATAATTTAATTATAATTTCTAAGCAATATATCAGTAATGTTTTCCTTTAGAAAAGCAAGACCTGAAAAGTGAGTAGGTGCATCAATCACTGACGTAATATTTTCCTACAAATTTCTTGGACACGCAAAAGCGTTGAAAAATTAATAATATTTTATTCAGTACTTAATCGAGTTTCACTATCAAAATTGCAACAAACGGCCGCGCTAGGGAAACCACTCTATAGGTCAGCGGGCTGGTAAACAAAATGAATAATCAACGAATTCAGTAAATTGACTTTCTGAAGACTTTAGGAACTGATATTTACAGGGTTGTCAATATGACATAAACTACGAAATTAAGCCGTGAAAGAATGTTCTATGTGAAATGATCTATAAAACAATGACATCTACTATCAAGCTTCATTGAATTTTGTTCAGAGGTTACAAGATGATACAATCATTTTTCAGCATAAAGTATAATGGACGGGGATAAAGGTAAAAACGCCACTGTCTATAACGAAACTCATTAAAGTGAGTAGCTCATGTTGTATTAATTTTAAACATATAAATGTCCGCATCATTTTATATATTATAATATATATAACAAATTATTTAAACTCATTCCTTCATATAAAAGTATTAGAATTAGTAATCATAAGGCCGTCGTCGAATTTATTTGGATTCCATATTTCTTTGATGGACAGAGGTGTTTTTGCTTGAACCTCCGAATTTAAAAAAAATATAAAACGATCTAATGCAATTCGATATTAATCTAAGTAGATTTTCTATGCCTAATTTAATAATAGCGGACGAGTGCTGTTAGTAGCAAGAGCCTGCCCACAAATGTAGACACATTCTAAATTCGCCTTAAGTCGTTTTAAAGGTGTGTATATATCTTTAAGAGACTTTTCTAAAATTCAGTTAAAATCTAGTTTTATGGAGGGCCAATAATTACCATCTACAGATGTTTTGTGGGAAACTGCTAGTTAGTGGCAAGATATGGAAGAGTTTTCCAAATAAATTCGAGAACATTACATAGAAGATTGTTGAAATAGATTTAGAGGGGTTGGACGTTTTTGATTTGTGTAGTGGAAGAACATGTTTTACGGCGGTTGGAAAAAGATGAAAGTGACCCTGGGAATCACATTATGATTAAAAGTAAAATAGCTGACGAATTTATGGTCTTGGGAAATGAGGATGGAGTTGATAAACTAGCCTTGTATTACGCCGTTTATTTTTTTAACAATAAAATGAATTTCAAAAACCTACTTTTATATAACTAACTTTCGGCTTTAACAAATACCTTCTTAGACAGTTATATCTACCGAGGTTTTAGTGTACAGCCTTATTTCACGTGAACTTCGAATACATAGCGAAGTCGCAGCCCTAATTATAAGGTTAGCGGTCCTCATTAGCTATTGACAAAGGAGGCGGGAGGGTTGCTTATATGGGCGGAGAGTGGAAATCGTATGGGAGGCATGAATAACTTATCAAATCGCCGACCCAAGGAAACAAAAATGATTTCTATCCAACACACGGGTAGGTGGCACACGTTGAATCGTTATCAAATGTGTGATCGATTTCCGGGGCGGTGATTTTTACCGATTAGTACATCCGTCCAATTTCCCTTAATGAATAATTAATTCACGAATGCGGCAAAAGTGTGAATACCAATTTACACATTCTAGATAATAAAAACACCAAACGAGAGTATTTGAATTATCCTCGGGACAAAAAGTCACTTCTATCAAAAAACTAGATCTTGGGCAATGTACAGTACACGTTAAATCCTGCACCTTGAAAAAATGTACTTCTATGGCTAACGAAGTTTTACGTCCATGGTTTTAATGAAAAATCACACAGATAATAATTTTTCGTGAAAATTTTTGCTTCAGTACTCAGTTGCTTTGTTTAAAAACTTTTTTCACAAATTTACTAATTATTCCGGCTTAGTACAGATATATGGTTGACTACAGTATTTATATATACATATTAATGATACATGTACTTCTGAATAATTAAATACTGGGAAAATTTTATATTTATTTGAAGGGATTAAAAGCAAAAATGCCACTGTCCAACAAATAAACATCTTCCAAGTAATAAATAAATTCAAAGATATCATTCTAATACTTTTCTATTGATATATGAATTTAAATAAACTAGTGTTGATATTATTATCTCTCCGGTTAGCGTAGTTGGTAGCGTGCGTGCCTCGCGATCCGTAGAACGCGAATTCGATTACCCATCTGTCGGATTTAAAAAATCTGAAAAAGCAGGACTTGACGCCCGTTGGGTTTAGCAATTGTCTGACAAACGATTCTTGTGAAAAATAAACGTCTTCACATTACGTAGATCGATAGACTCCTTTTTCGGAGTGGGTATCTTCTCACTGTGAAGATCCATATGCTCCATGTTGGGAGCGAACATGGTGTAAAAAAAAAATTACCCAAAATGGCAGAATTCTCAATTATTAAACCACGTGTATGTTGAAAAAAGTTCGCGACCAAAATCATACTTCTTCGTTTTAAGCATCATATCCGAAATAGCTATCGACAAAATTGATTGGAATGTGGAATATTAATTTCATATAATTATTCAACCGTAGCAATTGTCTGACAAACAATTTTCGTGAAAAATAATCTGTCAAGACATGTCTTCACATTGCGTAGATCCACTTTAGGGGTGGATTTCTTCACACTATGTAGATCCATTTGCTCAACTTAGTATGAAAGCGAACATGGTATATATATAAAGTATTGATGTTATATAAGATGATGCGGATACCAATATGTTTAAGATAAATAAAATATGAGCGACTCACTTTAATAATTTTGATATGGACAGTGGCGTTTTTGATTTGAAGAGCATACAAATTCGGGAAATAAGTCCATCAATTTATCGTAGATGGTAATTTGGCTAATAACATGTAATTAATTTATAGTGGTTGTATTGAAGTTGACAGGTGAGCAAGTGGGTAGTGCGGACAAATAAATGAAGCATTTGACAAAGGTCAGTCACAGTACAACTCAAAATGACATGTTATTAAAAGAGCAATTTCAATTTTGTTTGCCACAGACTCAGGTAAATGTTTTATCATTTTCCATTCATGTGACGAATTAATAATTAATCGCCCCCGCCTGAATTCACGAGAATCATAATGTCGCATGCATAAAGATAAGTTTTTAAATAAATAAATAAATATTAAGGATAAAATATAATTTTCAAATATAAAAATTATTTCTCACGATACTAAGTAGATCATAGATAGCAAAAGCCACCTAAGTGCAGATAGACTAAATTACAAATGAAAGCAAAATTCAAGTACTTAGATAAATACTTATTTTTGTTTACTTATATCTAAATTAATAATTATTCGTGTTTTTTTTTTCTTTTAAATGATTTAGTCACTATATTCTAGTGCCTATTGAGTAAGGCGTGGTTGTGTCAAGAAGGTTTAATCCTTTCATTAGTAAGTTAATATTTTATACAAACATTTTAAATACTAAAATCCTTCACTGCTATCAATTCACCTAATTTCATAAAATCAATCAAACTGGATATACTTAGCACTTGGGATCAATTATGAACGCATACGACTGATTTATGTGTATTTGTGAACAGCAATATAAATAATCTTTCGTTTCTTTACAAATCACAATAATTAGCTAGAAAGAGGATAAGGGAATTTTTACAATACTGAAGTCAATTTTTTTTTCGTAATGTTTACGTATTTTTTCTAGACTAAGAATATGTGATATAATTGCAATGACTTTCACATATCATTGATAAATATATCTAGTATTTATATTAAAAAAATAATAACATTTTATTAAAAAATAAAAGAATGGATTTGAAAATAAGGCGAGAAGAAGCACGGACGTACATGTACGTCCATATTCCTCAAAGGGTTAATTTATGTCAAAAATGTAAGCTAAATTATCACTTACTTCATAAAAATCAATATATCAATTATTGAATGTGTGTGTTAAACTATTATATATTTCTATATTTTCAACGGTTTATTAGTGCTGTCGATAGCTATTCTGGTTATGATAATGTTATCAAGACTATTTATTCTACTGTCACATTACTAGTAACTGGTATAACTAAATAACCTGCATATTTATAATATACTGCAATTAATTATTCAACTGTTGCTAATTGTTTTCTACTGAAATATTATATAAAATTAACTCTATCATATTGTAAAGAATATTTTTAATAAAAATAAATTAAAATATATACATTAAAAAAAAATATATCAGAACAGCATTGTTAAATACATAAGACTATATATATTGAATGAAGAACCAAAAAAAACTAAGGTTGAAGATGGAAGGTTGACACTAAAAGTCCAAAAGTTAGGATACTTTAACCAACTTGTATAAACAGAACTAAGTATGTATTACCATATTATGAAGTTGCATAAAATAAATGTCAAAATTAATTAATAAATATTAACAGAAAATGTCACTAACCATTCCTAATTATTTTATATATGATGGAAACAATTTGGAAATGATGTAAACAAAATGGAAAGAATTTCTTATGAAATAGTTTATAAGATTTTTTATTTTCCATTTAGTGTATTATTTGTGAATTATGGAGAAATTAGAATTTTTTCATAGAAACATTATTTAAATCATATTAATATATTTATATATTAGTCTCCATGTAGAAAATTGTGACACTAACATCATCTTGATGCTGGCTTTAAAGTGCAACAAGTCACTTGAAACTTCAAATTTTCTCTAAAGTACCTATTATCTTCACTGATAAGAAAACTGTTGATATACTTCCATCAAAATTATGTGAAATTGCTGAATTTCAGATGACAAAAAGAATAAAATTTACCAACTATAAAAAAGTAGATATAAAACAATATTTTCAAGAAATAGTTCACGTTTAATGGTAAGTGTTTATATTAGTAATCAATATCTTTTTTAATTCTAATAAATTTTGTTGAAAAATAGAGTAAAATGGTTTGAACTTTAAATAAAATGTACTATATATTCAACAAGTGGTTGATTTAATAGTAATATTCCATAGTAAGATGTAGTTAACAAAGCAATTATGGACTCTATCCAACACCTGTACGGCTAAATAATTAGGGTTTTCTATATGGGATCTAACTTATAAAAATAATTAATCACTAAGGTTCTTAAACTACTTGGGGTTATAAAAACCAACTGTTGCACAACGCTTAATATGTATTGCATGGTCAGTATACTTTTTTAAGATATCCTGTACTACTATGGTAGATTATCAATGGAGTTTTTAGTAAAATACTTCAGTAAAAGAATGTAATCATAGAGAATAAGTGAACCACTTTCATGAAAGTAGTAGCATTATGAGTATTTAAAGAGAAGATAAATATAGGATTATTGAAAATATACCTTTTATATACTCGACATGAAGAATTGTTGATGCGCTTGTCAGATGCATGCCGTCTCCTATCCTCAAAAAGGTCCTTCAATGCGGTCACTCCAAGCACAAACAACACAGGTATCATGGCCACTTCCTTGCCGAAAGCGTTAATCGCAGGAAACCAGTTTAGTAGCACAATAAATATAAAATATAAGTTGGCCACTCGGTGAAACTGTTCAAATAGATTCTTAGGGATAAACGATAACAATGTGTATTTGGAAGTTCGCACTTTATTGTCCACTCTTTTACCATTAGGATGCTTCTTACGTGGTGTCTTCGGAGGCACAACATGGTTAGGAACCACGGTTCTGTAACGACGTTCATCGGTGGTAGGAGGTCTTCTAAGAAGCCATCCGACTGCTCGTCTCCAAGCGGGAGGGCCAGAGCTGCGTCTCAAAGTATAAATTGACTCGGAGCGAGAAGCTTGCCTGGAATGACCTCGAGCAGAGGTTCGAGGCGGACCGCTGGGAGCTGCGGACGGCTCTCGATGACCAGGAGGAAGAATAAAGTCTGTTCTGCTTCCCGCCCGACTGTGCCCTGGTTTGGCTGCGCCCTCACCGATCTGCCCCTGCGAGAATGCCCTCTGGTGTCCTTTGGTAGCGGAGCGGAGAGCTGACGGCCGTCCTGGAGCTGTCGACGTTCCTCCCACTGAGGAAGGAGCGCCTCCGTGGCTCACGGAGCGGGCGTGCCCTTTCGCTTTGGGAAACAGATAAGTGTGTTCTGGGGCTTCCACCAATCCCACCTGGGGCGTCGCATTCTCTCCACTTCCTACTGAAGACATCCTTAATCATCTGAAAACAACAAGTTATAATTATTTTACGTAAAAAAAGATCCACGTGCATCGTCTTATCATAAAGAAATGAAAAGCTCTCAAAAGATTATTATTACAAGATACCAATTACCGGAAATTAAGATAGTGACAATCAAAACATAAGGTAATATCGCAATGTAAATACAACTAAAAAAAAACTTTTGATGTCATAAATTTACCTTATTCTTCATCACAAACAGCAATTAACTCCACGATACGTCTTCATGGATGAAGACAAGTTCGCCAATTTATAAAAAAATATATATAAGAACAAATCATTCACATCCACGAAAACAGTGTTGTACACGTTTCAATCAACTTTACGCGACGCGGCACTGTATTATTCGAACAACACGACACGCTACAACACAAACCGAAACTCAAACGTAACTGAACTGAACTTACTGACAAATTCCATACGTCAAACAAGAAGCCGTACCAACTTAATACTTTGTTTTAATGTTGCAATAAAGATAAAATACTATACATTATATCAATACCATACCATAAAACGAAGTGATTTTAATCCATGCACTGGAATTATTGTTATTGTCCGAGTTGTTTGTCAAAGAAAATTATTGCATATTATGACCAAGCTTATAAAGAGTCATCAGTTTAAAGGCCACCAATCGTAAATGCTTTTTCAGTTGGCAATTATTATTTCACAAACATTTTTTCATTTTATCTGATAACGTATAATTATTATAAATAATATGTTTCGTATTTGTGCAATCGTTTACTTTTTCATAAATCATAAGCAATTTTGTTTGCGAAGTCGAAGGTTGAATTATGATCATTGCGTTCTTAGATTATAAATTATTAAACTATGTATAAAATGTATTTTTTGTAAATATAAATATTGTGATACTTTTATTATATTATACAAATAGTAATTAATAATAAATTTTCAAAGGGTCGTTTTTCTTAAACTCTCATTAGTCTGCATATTTTAGAAAATATTTATTTTATATAATTATGTATCGTAAAATTTGCTTACAAGTCAATTTTTTCAGAGGTATTCAATTTGTTTACATATTTAAATAAATATGAATGATAAAGTCAAATGACAACTTGTGAACACATAATATTCGAGATTATGTCAATTAATTTGAGCTTATTTTATGCGCATAATATTTTATTATTGGATTTCTAAGCCACCCACCTTACATTGTGGGTAAAAGTGTTTTTTTCGTTTAATGTCAAGCATCAAGTTATTTCCGACATGTTTAATATCGTTACGTTGTACGACTGATTTTGACGTAGTGCGTTGTAGGCAGTCCGACATTTGTTCCCGGCTGGGAGTGATATTTCGAATTTTTTTACATTGGGGTGACGTCTAATATCAATTCATCATCATGGATGAAGAATACGATGCCATTGTTCTCGGAACGGGTCTCAAGGAATGTATTCTCAGTGGAATGCTATCGGTGTCGGGTAAAAAAGTTCTCCACATCGATCGTAACAAGTATTACGGCGGCGAGTCCGCCTCGATTACTCCATTAGAAGAATTGTTCGCTCGGTTCGGCGCTCCCGCACCTGATGAGACATACGGAAGAGGTCGTGATTGGAATGTCGATTTGATTCCCAAGTTTCTAATGGCTAACGGCCTGCTCGTCAAATTGCTCATACATACGGGTGTGACTCGATATTTGGAATTCAAGTCGGTGGAAGGCAGCTACGTGTACAAAGGTGGCAAAATATCGAAAGTGCCGGTCGATCAGAAAGAAGCGCTCGCCTCCGACCTGATGGGAGTCTTTGAAAAACGTCGCTTTCGAAACTTTTTGATTTACGTGCAGGACGTACAGGAGGACGATCCGAAAACATGGAAGGATTTCGATCCCACGACTACGAATATGCAAGCCCTCTATGACAAATTTGGTTTGGACAAGAACACTCAGGACTTCACCGGACATGCCCTCGCCCTCTACCGAGATGACGAATACCTTCTGCAATCTGCTCAGCAGACCATTCGTCGTATCAAACTTTACTCTGACTCCTTAGCGCGTTATGGTAAGTCTCCTTACCTATATCCTATGTATGGGCTTGGAGAGCTACCACAGGGCTTCGCAAGATTATCAGCTATTTACGGAGGCACCTACATGCTGGATAAGCCCATCGATGAAATTGTTATTGGTGAAGGAGGAAAGGTTGTGGGAGTTCGCTCCGGAACGGAAATTGCCAAATGTAAACAAGTGTATTGTGATCCGAGCTATGTTCCGGATAAAGTTAGAAAACGAGGACAAGTTGTCCGCTGCATCTGTCTTTTAGATCACCCAATTGCGCAAACGAAAGATGCGCTCTCCACTCAAATCATCATCCCGCAGAAACAAGTCGGACGGCGCTCCGATATCTATGTGTCTCTAATCTCATACACTCATCAGGTCAGTGCCAAAGGGTGGTTCATTGCTATGGTCTCGACGACTGTGGAGACAGCCGATCCGGAAACTGAGATACGACCTGGATTGGAACTCCTCGGTCCCATCAGACAGAAGTTTATGTCTTTCTCAGACTATATGGAACCTACCGATGATGGATTGCAGAGCCAAATATTCATATCAGAGTCCTATGATGCTACGACTCATTTTGAGACTACTTGTTTAGATGTACTTGATATATTTAAGCGGGGAACAGGAGAGGAATTTGACTTTTCTAAGATAAAGCTGGAGCTGGGAGAGGAAGAGCAGTAACACAATAAAACCTTGTAACATACCCAATATCAATATTATAAATCTTGAATGCGTCGGTGCATAGCTTTTACAGGAATTTTATTGTATAAAAGAATCATTCGGGCATAGAGGTTATGCCGGTTGGCTTAGATTTTCTAGTTATCTGTTATAAGTTGTATCTGTAAATGTATTTTTATGTTAAAAGCTTCAAGATGTTTGGATAGTTACATGGATTAGAAATAAATGTATGCATGCCGAAACGAGACGATTATAAGCCTATGTAAATGTTTATCGAGGTGATTGAATCTTATGTGATTAAACTAAATTTATCAAATTACAATATTATATTGATATAAGAAGTTAAATAAAAAAAAACTAAAATAATCAAAGAATAATAATTGGGAAAGGATCACTTGTCATTTCGGATTTTCTGCAATAAATTTCGGTACCCGAATTCCAAGGCTTAAATTACTTCCTACGCTGGAGAATTGCACGTAAATTCATCTGTGGGAGTATTTTGGTCATTATCTTTTAACTTTATATTGTCATAGCATTGCATTCCATTTCATATATCCAACTACTCACTAATTGTAAATCAAGTACGATTTTTTATGTATGTCCCAATAATCAGTGAAGATGAAATAAAAACACTAGAATCTATAGAAGTTTGTTTGATTATTCACAATTATTTTTTTTAACAATCCTCAGACGGTAAACATAATTATCTCGACATCCGACGTAAACTGAATCATCTGAAGCGACGGGTGATGAAAATACTTTTCCCGGTAAATTATATAAAGCTTTTATATTTCTAGACTGACTGTCTATTATTTGTAAGATTCCATCCGTAGAAATGCTTATGATACCAATATTTTTTAATAAACACGGTGTGGCATAAACTTCTGATGTTTGTTTAACCTTATTTTGAATAACCGGAAATTGCTTTTGTTTCTTGTCTATGGCCAATTGGTAAGTGTGGTGATCGTGGCATCCAAATACCAAATATTCTTTTTCCTCCAGCTGTAATACCAAACACGATGAAAATATTAATCCATTATTGGATGTAGTAAATGTCCATATCTGTGAAAGGAATTAATAATATGTCAGTGATAATTGAGATTATTTGTATTCTTAATATAAAATAATTATCTTACTGTAGTATTTCCATCGAGTACGTACTTTCAGAGCTTTATTTCTTATACTTATTGTATATTTTATGCTACAAATTTAACAATATTCTAATATGTGGTTAAATGAAATTAAATAATATTATTATAGCCATTCTGGTGTTTTATGGCTTGGAAGCTAACCTACTGGTAAGCAGAGCAGCAAATTATCATTATTTATAATGTACTTTTATAATTGGCTCAAATATATGTTTTAAACTATTACATTGTTTCTCATTTAACGATAATACACCACTTCTTTGACTATGCTGTCTTCCTATATAGCACCTTACTTGTTTTCTCAAAATGGTGTGACCTTTCAGCCTCTGTGGCTGTAGCATTTGCAAAACTGAAGTATTGAATATTTGATATAATTTTGTAAAATTGAACAATATGAAAGAATGAAATGTATTAAATGTTAAATAAATTCGATTGAGGAAAAAGTTACACAGTAGAGTTATTTTCGCTCGAAAGATTTTGTCACATTATAGAAATATTAGAAACATTTTATGATCCCAAGATGGTAAGATATTGTATATATGGATTCTTTTTCATATCGAGGCGTAGATAGTAGAGAATCTATTTGAAACAATCCCGCATTTAAAGTCACACTTTGGCTTTTGCTAATATGCCTATCAAATCTATGCAGATTGGTCGAATAGTTATTACTAAATAATTTTGAATATCTTTGATATAATATAAACAAAATAAAACTCACTGTATTACCCGATGAAACATCCATAGAATGCAATGATCCGTTAACTTCAGAAAAAACAACTTCGGTCTCATTATGTAGGAAGGTGGGCTTAGCAAAAACAGGACTCGATAAATTACTTTTCCATTTTATTTTAATTGTCCTATTGTTTGTCTCTATGCATGCACATGTTCCACTTAGTGAAGCCACAAAAATGAACCCTAATTGAGACAACAGAAGATCTGAAGTAATTCCACTATTAGAAATGACTACACTTGATACTATCTGGCCGCTCTGCAATAGAATTTAACCATATTGTAAATAAAAATGTATTAGATAGGTAAGTTGTAAATAAAAAAACACTAGAAGGAATTGTACGCATTTGAGATGAATTATCATTTTTCATCTAATATGAAGCATATACACCTCTGAAGTATGAGGGTGTATTAGAGGATTAGTATTATTCAGATGTAAAATGCAATTTATAATAAAGGTGGCTGAGTTGGAATCTATGAATGCGTTGGCAACAGAAGCTACAGGTACACAAATCCAGTTTTTTCTCCTGTGATTGACAACAAATAATAAAACAATGAGTCTTTATATTGTGCAGGTCCATATGCTCCACATTTAGATTAGATTTGATTTAAAAATAAATAATTTGGTACATGTCCAGATTCAAATATATAGATAGTAAAGCATTATGTTAGAGATACAGGATACCAACTCACCCACAACAATTTATGGAATGGTTTTACAGTAAATAGTAAAACAATTTTCCGTTTCCTACTTTAATTGGGAACTTGTGAATTTGACAAAAAAGCAGCTAGAAAGCACGTTTATGAGAGAATATTATCAATTGGTCTGCCCGGTAGCCGAGAGGTTGATAAGCACACTTGATGCTGAAATTGCGGGCTCAATTTGCATAACTCCTGAATTTTAAAAAGTTCAAAGTAATCTGTCAAACCAAATCTTCACATTGTGAAGATCCATACACTCCATTTTTGGAGAGGACATCTTCATATTGTGTAGATCTCATACGTTTCACTTTCAGAGCGGACAAAGGAGAATAAAAAATATTATTTTAGATAAGATACAATTTAAAGTGACCTAGTAAAAAATTTAGTCATCTTTTCCAACTAATTTATGCATTCATTTACAATCTGACAGTGATGTCTATTTATAATACAATGAATAAATTTATATTTGCTTACCATTTCATCAATTTGAGTCACATGTCCTTTGTAAGAAGCGACGTATATGTATGAGTTTAGGTGACATGCTTGACTTTTGATCATGGCACCCAATGATGCTTTCCAAATGACTTTACTATCTAATATAGAGAAGTACCACAAGAATCCAGAATAATCTCCAACGACTGCACAAGGTGTATCCTGGCCATTCATAAAACATAACACCGGTGCTTCAACGCGAGATGATACATCCATTATAGATACAGTTACTCCTTCCACAGCATCTATTACTGCTACTTTTCCAGAGTGACTGCCAACAATTACATATAATTTTTCCCTGAAGAATGAAAAAATATGTACATTATGCTTTGGTGAGTCATATGCAAATTATCTATAAATAGGTGAGTGAGTAAGTGAGCAAGATCGGCAGCGCAACAACATGTTGTCGTCATAACAACTTGCTCACTCACTTGTTGATAGCTATTTTGGATCTCTTTTTCTGTCGTTTTGCCGCCGATGCTCTGTTACCATGGCATCCATTGTGCCCGCAGCCTAGGACCATTTTCAATATTTTTAATTAGTGGTCAGAAACAGGTCAATTACGAACAGTAAAAGAGATATGGATACTATGGGTATATATTTATTTGAACTGGAAATAAAAAAGTATTATCAAGAAATAATAATACGGAAATAAAATATGAGTGGTGAGTTTATCAATGGTTCCAAACTTATATAAGAATATACGAATGAAATAAATTACTGATATGATATCCAATAAAGTTTACAGGTAAATATGTGACCCATTATATTTAATTTTGATTGTAGCAGATTTGTAGAATTATTTTTGCATAATTATACAAGAATTACATAATATTACTTATTACAGGCTGACATAGTAATTTATTTTTTATTCAAAAAAGGGGCAGCGTTTTTATATTTAAGTATTTTGGCAATGCTTAGTGACAAATCATAAAATATGTATAATAATAATTACTAAATAACTTAATCAGTTAATATTGTTTGAATATTACCTTATTGTATATAAAACAGGTGAAGCATCAACGCATTTACTCAAATCAATCTTCCATGCAATCTCAATGTAGTATGATATATCATTAGTAGAAATTGGATTACTAAGTCTTATTTTTTTTGAATGTGATGCATTCACATGAAGCATACTGTTGTTAATTAGTTTCCTGTCAGTTGATCTATGTTTCAATAAATCAAATATACTTGACAGAGGTGTGGCATCATTTAAAAGGGAGGGAAATAATTCTGCATAGTGTTGTTCTGTACACTTTTCAAATTGATTGACTAATTGTATGGCTATTATAGAATTACCACCTAATTGTATAAATGAATTGCTTAGCTTATTTTCTAAATCATGTACTGATAAAGTTTCTGATAATAAATTAAGAAGCAAATCTTTAGGCTGATTTTGATTTTCTACGGAGCTTTTAATATTATTTTTATAGATATCTAACATTTTTTTCTTGCATATTTTTCCATGATTAGTAATAGGCATTTGTTGTAATTCTATGAAATCATCAGGCAATTGAATTGCAGAAAGAGACCTTCGTAAATATGATAAAAAGTTAGCTCTGATGTATTTTAACTTTGTAGTAAAGAACAGAATTAGTGTATGCAAATCTGTAAGCCATAAACAAGCGCATTGTTCAATTCCACGGAATTTCAGCCCAATAGTTTCTATTTCTAATAAACTTATTTTGGTTCCAAGACGTTTAACAACAGAATCATTACGGCCTTTGAAGTAAATTAAATTGTCATTCCTAATTTCGCCAATGTCTCCTGTATTTCTCCAAAGTATTTCTCTGTTCTCAAGTATTTGTAAACTTTTTTGTGATGAATATTGTAGTACCTCTTCACCTACTAAACATTTTCTAGTATGGCTACCTGAAATGTAAGTAATCATAATAAATTTATAAAACAACACAATTTCTACATTCTTGTTCTTCTTTAAATACACATATTGAGTCTTTTTATTGAACATTTACTTTAAAATTGTTTTATTTTTTGACAATCCTTTTTGAAAATACATTTAAAACTAATTGAAATTAGTAAATTTACACATTGGTTATTGTTTGTGATCCAGGCTTCACTTTGGTAATCTAAAAACAGAATGTAAAAACTATTATTGTATAAAATATGTCCAACTTACCTATATAAATATTTCCGGTCCCACTAGTTTTTGGTTTTAAATTATCATCCATAATTTGTAATAAGCTATGACTTAAAGAATGACCGATAGAAACATCAATATTTTCATTCTTGTTTATGAAATCAATCTTGCTCAAAGATGACCAGCATGATATTTCAGTAATTCCGTATAAATTATATATTTCTGTTTTATTTTCTTTATGTTTTAACTTTGATAGTGTATCGTAAATTAATAACGGCTCTCCACCCAACGCCAATACTTTTAATTGTGATGTGGCATTGAAAATTTTATTTTGGATTTTGTCTTTTCCTATTTGGATAAATTTTGAAGGAGTCGTCTGCCAAATGGTAATCGAATGATTGTCACTTTCAGGAAACAGAATATTTGAATATGATTTTGATATTAATAAGGCAGCACCACATAATGCAGCTAAATATATTTCAATGATTGATGGGTCAAAAGTGAGAGGAGTACAAAAATATATGATGTCCGTGCATGACACATTAAAAATCGTTTTGAAGTCATCAATATTAGGGAATATAGATTGATGAGTGACGGCAACATTTTTCGGTAATGAAGTCGATCCCGAAGTCTTTATAAAATATGCAAAATTTAAAATGGTAGCGTGGTGATGTTTTTCTTTTTTTGTCCACATATATAGTATTTTGTTTAGTTTAATTTTCATATGTAAAACTTTTTGGCAATCGAAATCTTTGTATTTTATTTGATTAGAGATTGAAAATATTGTTTCAATCTTTAATTCTGAAATAGTCTTGTTGTGTTGATTTTCATGTTCAGTTGTGTCCAAAAAAATAAAACTACAATTACATTGATGAATCCTGGAACAGAAAATGTTTTATATTAAAGATATATTGCACATGAATACTAAAATTAGCTGTTTCGCAAGCTATGATATACCAGCAGTCTACATTTTTATTTGAATATTTATTTAGTTTGGTTTAAAATTATTGAACTGAAAAAAGTAGGGAGTATAATGTTTTAATGTCCAGTTGAACCGGAAAAAATTTAGGTTGGAGGTTTTGTAACTATTACATGTATTGACGACTGCTATGTAGTTAAGTAATATAACAGTATACTTTATTCGCAGAAGTGGTGTGTAATATAATTTCACAACAATCCATAATAAGAAATCACTACATAACTTACGTGGCTAGCAATACGGGGATCAAAATATCGTGTTCCATACAAATTCCGATTATTTCACCGGCCACCACTATTTCAGATAGTATAATATACAATTCATTTGCGATTTCATATAATTGCCTATACGTAAAAGTTGTACTAATGCCTTTCTCCAGTAATATGACAGCATTTTTATCTCCGAAGAGTTGTGAGGTGTTTTTAAATAAATCCCAGTAATTCAAAGTCATTTAAAAAAGTGCTAAAGCAGATTATAATTCACTTTTTTAACTAAATAATTTGTTAACCTCAATTGTTTACTTTTGTTTACATACAAAACTTTGACGTTTCCTTTTATTTGGATACGTTAAGTTGGCCAATGTCACCAACGTAAAAAAGAAACTAAATATTAAGCTATTATGTATTATTTATTGGGATACTTGAGTAAAATGTGATAAGTGGCTAATGATAGAAAAATGCTTTATTGTGTATAATACATGAAATTGGATAGTCATGTTTTTTCACTATTTCCATGTTCATATATTTTAACGACATGTTTTCATTTCGTCATCCTAAAGTTATCTGTGGTATATTAATAGATGTCACTGTATTTCATTCCAGATTAAATAACTGATTCCTCAAATCCAGTGAGTAAAATAATGAATCGGTGGACATCGGGGTTTACTTTATATTTTAAATATTTTTTTTCTCTTTAAAAATAAAAAAATAATTTCTTTATGTACAAAAACTGCATTGTTTTTATTTTGGCATCAAATACTGTCTGTTATTTAATGTTATTAGTTATATATTATAATAATGTTTGTATTAGGTATTAAATGCTTAGTTACGATTATGTAAGATATATCAAAAATAGTTACACCATGAATAAATTGTTTTTAGGTTCATTATTGTATCACATCAAATAAAACTAAATCACCATTATAAGCAAAACAAATGGTATATATATCACATGTATTTATGTATATTTAATAAAATCATCTATTATATAATAATTCTTGACAATTTGTCGTGTTGTAATTTTATTATTTTTCTTATCCTGATCTAAAAAAAATTTCACAATAAGGATTGATTAAATTTTATTTTCTGTAAAATACCAGTCAAATTTCTTATTAGTTATTATAAGGCAATTAATTAAAAAAACTAATTAGTTTTTGTCAGTCAATTAAATCGTAAAATCATTAAATACGAAAATTACCTGTGTAATAATAATAATAATAATAATAATATAAGTATAATAAGCTGTATAAAAACTGGTCCGCCACGTCAAGTAATAAATAATTAGATTATCACCTTTTACAGTGAAATACTTTATGTATTATTTATTTAAATTATAAAAAATCTCTGAAATTACGCCAACTTGTGCTTTTTTGTAATCCACGACGCCAGATACCTTCAAATTATATGAATAAACTTACACAAAAAAAATAATAAATAATGAAAAAACGTTATACGACTTAAGGTGCCTTACATGGTGCCTGGTGCCTGGTGCTTAATAACCAATATAGGTTAACTCTTAGTCGGTAGTGAACGTGTTATTTAAATTACGCAATTTATAAAATAATGAAAAAAAAATGAAATATAAAGTTGAATGAATATGCAGAATTATAAAGTTCAATTCACTGTGACTGGTATTTCATTAGTATCAAGGAATCTACCGTAACAGCCTTAAAGCCTGTGTAAAATTATAAATGAGCGCAATTTTAGATGTTTGGACTAGAACCGTCTAGAATAATGGCACTATGAATGTGGGCCGCACGAAAATTTTACCGGTCACGACAAAAAAGAAAATGTATTTTCATGAGAGTGAGAAAGTAAACATAACAACAACTGATGCAAACACCCCAGAATATGCTGAAAGGAAAAATTCTGTCTCCACAACATAAGCCATTTGAAAATTCAGTAGTTTTCAGTTAAAAACAATTTTAACCAATCACCCCTGTTTGACGGTGTTCATATTTATTTTTAAAAATATATTTAATTTTGATTAGACTGATGACTACGCATTTAAAAAATCAAGTACATATCTAATATGGTGTTATAATAATTATACAGCACTCCGCTAAATTCAAAAGTTTTAATGTCATAAGCATAAAAAAATAAAAAACAATTGGCATAATACTATTCACTCGGTGATCGCTAAAAGTTGTGTCACGCAGAAAGGGTCTCGATTAATAAATGGCGGCATAAGAATTTGCGTTCTAAAATTATATAACATGACGTGTATGAGTGTGTTGAGGAAAACAGGCACTAAAATAATAATAATAACGATATAATATCGAACATTTGACTAACAGTCTAGGCGGCAGGTGTTCTTGTGGTAGCGAGGAATATGGCTCGATTGTACCCCAACGGAATAGACGCAGCGAATGTGACCGAACTTTATGGGTTATCATATTATCAAAGGGGTCGTAATGTAGCTATTTGCCATTACAGATAGTTGTCTAAAATGAACAAACCCAAATTTATGTAGTCGCCACATAATGCGTACGCAATTTTTGTTTTAGCTAAATGTATACACATATCCTATTAATATGAAAGTAATGAGATGCCAGACTTTACAGCAATCGTTTTCATTACCTCTAAGACTGGCTACAGCCGAATTAAAACAGCTGCGAAATTCGTCATTTAATTCACACATACGAGTATTCACAAATGATATTAGAACACTTCCAACCAGTGGCGTAGCTACCGAGGAGCAGGTGGAGCAGTTGCTCTAGGCGCACGGATCATGCATAGCGCAAAATTAGATGTATTTTTTTTGGTTAGCGTGATAGTTAAAAAAAAATTGGGGAGCGCAGCATTTTTACCTGGTGCAGAGCGCTGAATATATAGCTACGCTACTACTTTCAACTGATTATGAATAAAATTAAATAAGATACTTTCCAAAAAATATAATTTACAGTAAAGTGTTAATAATTATTTCTACAAACAGCAGGAACTGGGTGTCCTAGAATTTTGTAAAATGGAAAAGGATGCTTAGTACCAAACGATCTTTATTACATATTGTAACATATTATCTATGTATGGTAAATATGTATGGTACTTGTGACAATACATGATTGGAAAATTAAAAAAAAAAATTTAGCAACCAATTTTTTTCTACACTTTCTTCAAACATAATGACTGTAGACGGTGGTTATCGTTGCTTCCATGGATATCGTTCACTTTAGGAATCAATAATATATTATCAATAATATATATCAATAGAACAATACCCTTGTATCAGAACTATTGCAGAATACAATCAAGGAAGCTTTTCGTATCTTGCGATTTTGGTAGTCATATAAGATGAAGAAAATTCTTCCATCTCGAATCAATAACCAAATGCATGCTATTATAAACACTAGTCTGTAAATAAATCGCAAATGATATTTGTTTGAAAGTTTAAAATTTATTTCTAGGCAAACAGAGGAAAATGCATCGATCATTGTCAGACACGCGATTAATCTATTCTTAAATAAGTGATTACAGCACGTTCAGGTTAATACAATATAGCCACGGCCATATCAGCCGTTTCATATGATTTTTCTATATTAACTTCATTATATCGATTGGATTATTTTTAAACCGACAAACGCTAGTTGCTTAATGCGATCGACTAATTAAAATTGAGTTGTTTTTCATATGCGTTTGTATGATCTGTTGGATTGAGGAAATGAACCTTCAAAAAAATCTTTGGAAGTATTAAAATCTGTCATAATATCTCTACACAACCTTGAGTAGAAATGCTGTCTTACTATCTGGGAAATCTGCATCATAATTGCTGCCAAAATCAGTGGTGGATTTATCCACAGGCGCAATGGGTGCGCGCCTAGAGCCTCATAAATTATGGAAGCCTCAAAATTGCCGATGGGGCATCAAAAAACAAATAAATATTTACGTTGTGTGGACCTAAAAAACAAAAATGATACAGATTCTGGGCGAAAGTAGAAGGAAGTATGAGATATAGTATAACAATTATAAGTCTGCCTTAGAAAAAATGTCTTGATATTTCAATCAACCTAATAAGGTTGTAAATTCTGAATTATTTAAAACTGGTAAACTTCCATATGTGAGATCACTGTT